>VZTE01003211.1:377969-424086 GCA_013397775.1 Eulacestoma nigropectus | reverse complement strand
CCCCCCCCCCCCCCCCCCCATTTTGTTAATTTTAACTTCCAGTGTATTTGTATGTGTTAGGTTTAAAAAAAGTTTAAAGCACCTTGGGTGAAATTTTGGTTCACATGTGACATCTGGAACAATGAAAAAATGTCAGAAGTGTCATCAAGACAATACCATTGTGAGGTATTTATTTATATTGCTATCTTTTTCTGCTCCTTGGGAGTCAACCTCAATAGTTCACAGCATACAGCAGAATCTTTCTTTCCTGACTAGTTGTGAAAGGAAGGGAGTTTTCATAAGCAGTAAAATAATGAGATGCCTTTGGAAAATAAGACCTTTGAATTGTTCCATCTGCCCATAAAATATAAGAATTCTTAAAGCATTTCAGTAAAACAATAGAAAATTATTTTAGTGCTATTTTTAATTCCTTCTGCTGTGCTGATTTACTCCTGTGAACAAAGCGACCAGAAAGCTTAATAAGTTTGGGCCATCAATAATCTGTATGCCAGCAAAACACAGATGCTTATTGGAAGACTTCGCAGAAAATGATAAAATCTATAATTTCCTTTATATTCATTACAGTTTTGTTTATCGAGCAGAAACGTGTCACTTAATTATTCATTCTTCTACAGAATCTAAGGAAGATCCTTTGCCCTGCTTTAAGTAGTAGGTTCAGAGCTCACTTAAAGTGTCTCCACATAAGCAACCCCCACCAATGATTACCTAAAGTAAGAGGAAAATTATTAAGATTCTTATCAGAAAAAGTTAAGCCTGTTTTTCTATTTTTAAATAAGAATTCTTAATTTGATTATTTCTTGTATATATTGCTTAATGTCAATGTTTCATTAGTACTAGGTCAGTGAGTTTTTCCTGCCAATCTATACTGTTGTCTTTAACAAAAATACCTTCAAACATAGTCTAAAACAACACTTCTAATCCCTGACGCAATACAGATGAACTTGATTACTCTATGTTTAATTGAGATTGGAAGTGTTAAAAATAAAGTTTAAAGATTGGCTTTTGCATAGGTAAAGTGACCAAGTTAAAGTTAAGTAAAAAGTTAATTAAGTTACTAATTAAAAATGCTTGTTTAAAAGTTCTGCTTGTGTACTTGAAATAAAGTTCTTAGTCCCTAGTAGTGTTATAAGTTGTAAAAATAATGTCTTAATGTAAGTTTAATAGTTGTGGTTGTACCAAAAGTTGAATGTAAATGTTTATACAATATTCAAGTTATTATGTGTTTTCTGAAGTTAAAAGAAAGTGAAATTGCAGGTGCTTTATTGTTAAATTATTTTATCTCAGTTATAAGTTCACATAAGTGTTAAAACCTATGTTTTTATTAAGGAATAGTTTAAATTCTTTTAACTTGACTCCCCAGTTAAGCTGTCTTCCTAACGGTAAAAACCCCCACCTTGGAGTTCAGTTACTATTCTTAGGCAGCCTGCAACTGGTATCCATGGAGACCTGGAATATTAATGAGGACCTTTCCCGCCTTTTGACGAAGATGACATCACCCCCTTCCAGACGACGAGCCATTGGTGGAAAGGACTTACCTCACTGGAAGAAACACCCAATCAGCTCTCTCCATGGAGGCGGGACAGTGGGCAGGCCGGGGCGGAGACCAAAGGGTATAAAAGGAAGAAGCACAACTTGGGAGGTGCTCTTTCGCCTTGACTAGCAGGGTGAAAGCCCGGCGGGGCGGTTTCGGGCCTCAGCTCTTAGCAGAGCCGTTTCTAAATACAAATTATCTCAGGATAGCTGAGATAAGCCATCCCGCTGCCGGTGCCTGCTCTGGGGATTCCGCCAAACCGGCATAAAAAGGTCTCTAATCCCTGGGTCCCGGGTTTTGTTGAGTTAATTTGATCAACTATTTTTGTAACTCTTAAAACTATTTTTCCTTAATAAATTACTCTTTTCTTTTAACTAATTTAAGAGTTGATCAATATTCTTCACAGAAGTGTTAGTAAAAAGCAATGAAAAATAATCTCTTCATCTGAAAACTAATATAAACCAGCATAATTTTAGGTATCACACATAGTTGATTTATTGTTGATGTCAGAAAAATGTATATTTGTACTTACCCACAGATATTTGTGTGCATCACTCTGATCAAGGATATGAACTGATGCAGAAATTCAATAAGATATGTGGAGCTTAGCAGAAGGAAAGGAACTCATCAGACCCTGCATGTGATCACTTACCATCATGCAAATTTTATTTTAGCTGTATGCATACATTAGATGTCATCAAATGTACATGTAAATATGCCCAACTTGGAAGCCTGATATAGTGTAGAGTGTAAAAACATAACACAGACTCAATTACAGCATCCTATTTCTGGCAGTAGTAGCCTGATCTTAAAAAACCCTTAGGGCCTCAGTGTGACAGAAGCTGGCAGTTTATATTTTAAGTATAGATCTAAAATACTGTATATTTTTGCATTATGACTATTTACCCTAGAAAGTGAGAGATGGATTCAGTGGATGTCTGTGTTAAAGGATTATTCAGGTGGAAAACATGATCTCCTGAGGGACTCAGCAAGGCGGAAAGAGATTTACGCTGATCACAAAGAATTAAGATGGTAAAAATAGAACTGCAGTAGAGCTGCAAAATTTGGATCTGGTCTTAGACTTCAAACATCGCTAAATTCTGATTAAGTCTGTTCTGCACATCTAAAGTGGCAGCAAAAGCAGACCCACCTGCCACCATGCAAATGGCACAGTGTGGGAGCCTCGAACATTCCAGGAGTTGCAGAGCACTCATATGACAGAGTTTATGAGTTGTCCTGATCATGTTTGGACAGCAGCATCCAAAAGACGTTTAAAAGGTCAATTTCTCCACAGTGTGTGACAAGTGTAGATTTAGTTAGATGACTGAGGATGCACTCTAGTGATTGAGTCATTCGAATTATGAGATCAGGGTGAGGACAGAAATCTACTTCAGCTGATGCAGAAATGTCTGTAAACAGATACGGACATATATGTGGACATTGACATTTATGATTGTTGAAGTTTTCCACATGAATTCTGTTGCACACCTATTGCTTGAACCTAATTTTAGAAATTATCATGATTACATGTCTTTGCATTAGCAGTGTGGAAATTATCCTGCTTACTTACTTCAAAACATAGGACTTCATGTGGTGTAATACATGCTCTGAGCACATTCCAATGAATTATTGGGTCCTAATGGGAGATCCCTGAGAAATTTTCATCTTCAGGCACTAACTGTAATGGCTTGGCAGCTTAAGCTTTGAAGATATCTATAGTTAATGCCATATCCAACAGCTGTTTTTATTCTTCCAAACCAAGCATAATGAGTCCCATGTAGTGTATGAAGGTCTTCTCCACCTTGGCATGAGCACCATCTGCTACAGCTGTACTCTGTTTATAAGTAGCTGTGTAGGTTGCTTAAATGTATTTTTATATACTTCAATGTCACATTTTAAAGGTAAAACCTCTAGTTATTTAGCTCTGAAAGTAATATTTCCAGGTTAGAAAATGGGGTTGAATGAATTTATGCAGTAGAAAGTCTGTGTACAAAGAACAGCATCTCCAATAAAGCACAGACATTACAGCAATCAGCCCTGATTACATGCCTCCTCCACCATGGGATTTATGTGGATGTGAGAGCTGTCCTTCTCTTAGATTGTGTCTTCATGCCCATTTAAGCACAGCAGCTCACATTAACTAAAGGGGGTTAACATGAGCCATCTTTCTTTTGAAGGGCAATTTGCTTTAGGAAGCTGCTTGGTTATCTCCATGCTGTTTTTCTCAGCTGGGCCGGGCTTAGCCTTTAAAGCCTTTTTCCATGCAAGCTGAGCAGTGCAGCTGCCCCTCTTAGCACATTCCTCTCATTAGCTACAGCCTGGGAGCTTGCCTCAGCTTCTCCTGCTGCATGGAAAGCTCGGTTCCAGGACTACTTCTCCCATGAGGACTTCTCGTGCCTTCACATTTTCTAAAAGCATCCTTTCCCCAGTGAAGCTGTCTAGGCACTGCAACAGGTCTGTATTTCCCTTTATTCCCTGTGTTCTGAAATACATCAGGAAGAGTACAGAGTTGACCAGCGTGGGTGGAGAAATATCGTTTGCAGTGTTGCTTGGGCCACAGATTTGTGCAATGATGATTCATGGAAGAAGATCACGATACATCATCTCATTTCTATTTATGACTGTCATGCTCTGGCATGTCCTTTAACCAGGATTTGTAGAAGTTGCTTTAATGGTTTATCAGAGAGTAAAGATCATGATCTAAATATTATTTGTTGTAGTAATTGCATCTTTTCAAAAGAAGAGTCTTTGAAGTCTCCCTTTTTTGGCTTGTCATTTTCTTTCTGTGGTTATCATTTTAGCTACCTCCGTTACTATGGATTTTTTTGGACTCGCATCAAGGATAGTCCCACACATTTCTTTGAGAAAACCTTTCAAAATGTTCCATATCTGCATCTCTCATTCATTTCTAGCAGATAAAGCTAGATGAAAAAAGCATACTGTAGACAATGCTTATGTGGCATACAAAGCATTAACGGTTGACTTTTTAATACCAACTAAGAGCACTGAAAGCCAACCAATCTGATGATGAAGAAAGTATCTCTATCTGCATGTGGAGAAAGAAGAAAAATGCATAGATTAAAAAACTAAAAGGAAGAAAGGAATATAGTACTGTGTACAAATATATAAGAATTTAATTGTCATTTCACCTGAACAAACAATATGAAGCAAATAACCTATTTTAATTTAACCTTTTTAATTTTATGAGTTGGTTATAAGTTGCTTAAAAATATAATTCTTATCTTGTATTTTTCAGAAAATATTTTAGTGAATAATTCTAGACAATTTCTTTATAAATAGCTGTAAACAAAGATTTGGTATTATTTCCATTTTTCTTTCCTCTTCTACTCTTTTGGCAGGAGTAGTACCTCCATCCTGATGAGCTGACTTAGCTTTAATTATTCCAGTTTTCAGTTTCAAAAATGTCCAGACGTCCAAAAAAAGCAATATGTATCTTGCACTGGTGATCTACTTTGAACTCTAAAATGTAGCTCAAGTTGCCATGCAGCCACCACTTAAACTCAGAGGAGAGAGGTAAGCACTTACAAAGGGTGATTCTAGCGATCCTGAGGGAAGCGGGATGAGCCCATGTTAAGGGCTCTTCACTTTTTGGGGAATACAGGGAGGAGTAGGCAGCTAGATTTTATACAGTTCCATTTAGATGGGAAGATCCTTGCACACTGTATGTAATGAGTTGATTGTGTGTAATTTCCACAACGCAGAGAGCTTTCATTGCAGATCTGTTAACACAGAGTGTCGAGGGAGCACTGAGGTGTATCTATAATACCTACAGGAGGCGAGAGTGACCTTGGCTTCTGGTCTGGAAAGCTCTAAGCACTGGGTTATGAAGATGGAAGGAACCAGACAACAGATGCTGGGGGCAATTTGTAGGCCACTATGTATTTCAGTGCTTGCACAGTGGCTTGGGTGTCCCATAGTCAGAGCACGTTAGGCTGAGCCAGCATTTGACTCAATGTTAAGTTTCTCCGTAAATACTTATATGCTTAGACCTGAAAATTGTTCAGCAGGAGTGCCACACGGTGACTTTACTCCTGAATTTCTGAAGGCCAAAGAAATTCTGAGAGAAAGTTAAAGCTTTTCTAGCAGGAGTTGACAGATAGGACTGTGCTATAATTTTTGTGCAATGCTTTCAGTTTTCCAAGCTGCCAAGGAGGATTTCTCAATTTGAATCTGTCTGATCCTGCTGGTCATACCTATATCCACTATGAATTTCTTAAGTAAATTTCCTGAGAAACTTTAGGAAAAAATGAAGTTCCACATTAACCCATGTATTCTAACCTACAGGTCACAAAGTCTTGCAAATGTATTGCCTATAATGGGAATTCTGTGGCTAAATCTCTCTGTGGCACTTTGAAAATAGATCCTTAGCGAAAGTCTAACTCTTTCTCTGCTTCCAAATGCAGATCAGTGACCTCAGAAAAAAGAACTGAAGAAACATTTACTTGGTAGCTAAACAAGTCTTTGTGTACATTATGAAACACTTGTAATTACCCATCATTTTTCACCATTATCCAATGCTGTTTGTCCTAGGACTTGACTGGAGGCAGGCATACAAAAAAAAATTTTTTTGCAAAAGTTGCAGCCTACTATGAGTTAAAAAAACCACCAGAAATATTTGTCTTAATTTTATTGACTTCAGCAATTACAGCTGTTACTCTGAGGTCTTATTTGAGCTTGCAAGTCTCTTTAGCTTTATCCATCATGAGTCTGACCTTTCCTTGGGGTTCTCTGCACCCTTTGGAATTAACATACCCTTTTCTCCAGGTGTCACAAATGTGACATTGCTCTTCAGACTTTGCACATGCTCTTTTATCTTTATTATTTGCACGCAGCCCTTGTACTCATTTCCTTCCTTCTTCTGTCCCATTTCAGCACCCTCACTGGCCCTGAGCATCTCAGGATCTCTATTGTGAACAGTTGGAGGGTTGGCAACATTGAGATGAAAGGAAAAGTTATTTTCAATTCATAAACTCTGATCATAATCCATAATAATATTCATTATTAAATGTCACCCTGACCCACACAATTTCCCATAAAAATCATACAGCAACTGCTTATCAAACATATCATTTAAGAAAAATAAAATCAGGGAATGTAGCATTTGAAAATATGTGGTCACAGACCAGAGCTAAGAGAGGGGGACTCATAGTGGGAAGGCTCATTGCTAAGGATTAAACTTGTGTCAGCAGTAGATTCCAGTACTGTAATTACAGATGATATTAATAAAAGCATTAAGTATTTTAAGTCACAGAGACCTTTCAGGAAATTACTAGTAAACAAAAAAGTAGACCAAGGATCATGTCATATTATTGTCAGTGTTTTTTTCCACAGCCAGTTTCTCAAGTGTCTCAGGGAGAGAAAAACTGTCCTGAACAGTCTCCTAGGTACTTGAGGCATTGGTTGCATGCTAAGGATAAGACAGGAAGAATCCAGTCCTAGGAGAAATGGGAACTTGTCCCAGTGGACAACTAGCCACTAAGCATGCAGTGTTAACTTGGTTATCTACCCCTGGATCTATATGTCTTTATTTGGAACCCAGATGAAGAGGATCAACATTTAAGCAGAACAGACTATTTGCGTCTCCACCTTCAAACCCATAGTTGCTGCTCCACTCCTCTAGAGAAAGCAAACTCACTTGAAAATGGAGCGCACTCTCAAGAATACTGGAATCCTGTCAGGGAAATCCTGGTACAAGCAAGGAGCAAGAATTTCTAGTGTTATGACTTTGTCTGATGCAGATAGGATTCATAACAAAGTGTACAGCTGACAGACAAGGATTTCCTCAGCAACTTATACCTTCTAATCATGAGGGACAGTGGAAAAAACTCTCCTCTTTCAAGAACTCTGCAGTATTTCACCTATGAAAATATGCAGCAATTGATTAATGATATTACCTACTTGTGCATCTTTGACTTACATACAAAATTCTATGCCTTTTGGAACAGGTCCATGTTCTTCTGCTGAGAACCCCAGAGCTCGATGCAGCACTCCAGATGGGGTCTCACCAGAGCAGAGCAGAGCAGAGCGGAGGGGCAGAATCCCTCCCTTTCCCTGCTGCCCACGCTGCTTTGGATGCAGCTCAGGATACAGTTGGCTTCCTGGGCTGCAGTGCACATGGCTGGTTCATGTCCAGCCTCTCACCTACCACCATCCCTGAGTCCTTCTCCCCACAGGTGCTCTTGATCCATTTTCCTGATGCCTTTTTCAACCTAGAAATGAAACAACACACACTTTCGAGATAATTATAGGATAGGAGGTAATATAAAGATGGATCTTTATTGAAGGCCTCCAGGGGCAGTTATGGAAAATGTCTACAAAAGCCTGCTCACCATGGGGGTGCATACAGTTTTGTAAGTTTGGTAAGTTAGCATAATTGACAAAAAAGCACCAGTTAGGAGCACAAGTGGTGATGCAATTCCCCCCCAGGTCAAGTCCCTTCTCTGGAGCCCCCGCCTTGGTACTAGCTGTACTTTGTAGATGAAAATGTGTCTCGATGAGCTTTTTTCAACCTTGGTAGCTAGGGAGAACCAAGATAGGATAGGGCCCCAAGATAGGATAGATTTTATCTTTCTGCCAAGGGAAAGGGCATGGAAAACTACTAGAAAAACTAGCCACTAATACATTAGGCTACAAATATATGTTTAAAGAATACAGAGAATATATAAAAGAAAAAAAGGTAAAAACCAAAACGGCATCACTCCATTCAGCCTGTACTTGTGCTTGGAATTGCCTCAACCCAGGTGCATGACCTTCACTTGGCCTTGTTGAAGTTCCTGAGGTTTGCACAGCTCCACCTCTCAGCTGTCAGGTGTACAAGTTTCTATTACATGCAACTGCACAACCTTAAGATGACACATCCACATCCCCAACACACACACGTAACTAATTCTAATAAATTTGGTAGGGTTTCCCACTGGGACTGGCAGAAAACAGCCTGTAAATTACTTGCAAAAGAGATGAAAGCAAATTATAATTCAACTATTTTTGTATAGAACATATTGCTTTACATAGGAATAGTTGGTTTATGGCTGGCTGAAACGAATTATCTCATTCCATTCTCAATGACTTATTTATTAATGGTGCTGATTTTACTCATACACAGCTTGGAGTACACAAAACAGTTTTGTATATAAAATTGATAAATACATTTAATTTATTGATTTGCAAATGACAAATTTATTTGGTCTAAAAATTCTATTTGTTCATAAGAATGAAATATTGATTTTTGTGTGTAATGTAAGTTTCAGATGTGCACTTAAGTATAGGCAGCAGAACTGCTTATACTGCTTGGTGGAAGTCTATCAAGCTTTTCAATCTTATCTTTATTTTGAGGGCTTCATAGCTATGTCATAAAAAACGAGTTTGGGTTGCATCTTCTTTTAAGACAGTTGTGTATCTACTGTTTGACATCTCAGACAAGAGTGCTTTTAAACACATTCACAAAACAGATTGGTCACTGTTAAGATGTACAAGCTTAAAGTAAATACCCATTAATGTGACTGCAGATTTATTTCTGTCTATAATTTCTGCAATTGGCAGTTTGGCATCTTCTGCAATTTCTGTTAAAGAAAATAATGTGTTCATTGAAGAACAATAAAAAGTATGTTAACATTACCACATGCTTTATAGACAAGCAACATGCTGACTTACGGCTCATCCTGATGGTCCTGAAGACAGTGAGAGTATTTTCATAACCTGAAATGTTAATGAGTTAATTCCCCTTAGCCCTGGGGCAGAGAAACATTCAAGCACATCACAACAGTATGCCCCAATCTCAACATGGCAGCAGTGCGGTTCACCGACTTGCAGATTCCTATTGTTCCCACACACATTGTGTCTAGTGTCTAGAAAGTGAAAGGTAATGGGCTGCATTCACAGTGATTCTTTATATTTCTGTATAAAATGCATATTAAGATGCTTACTTTGCATAATAAGGTCATACACTTCCCACCAGAGTGTAGGAAGGATTTTGCTGTCATTATATTAGCTTTACCAAGAATAGGAAGGTGTGGACAACTTCATTTATTCACATATTATATCCCAGTCAAAGCAAGGTGAGTGAATTGTTTTGGGTTTTTTTCCCCCTGCTTGTACCAAGATTTGTTCAGCAACAATCAGGTGGGATCTGATCTCAACTGGAAGCCTACTAGAGTTAACAGTAATGTCATAGATATTAATTTGCAGGGGATTTCCTTCAGACACACACACTTTTTATATGTTTCTCTAATTCCGAATTTTGTTTTTATTATGAAACAACTAGAAGAAGAAACACAATTAAATGGAATTATATATACTGTGTCAATTATGTCTTTGTGGATTTGCTGTGGTTTCAAGATTTTATAGAATGCCTGAGTCATGACATGTCTTTAATGGTAGTTTAATTTGGTCCCAGATATTGGCCAAGGTATTTCCAGCTACACAGATAGGCTGGACGGAAAATAACCTCTGTCACATCACACCTCAAAAGACAGAGTTTTAACTACTACATGTACCCATGCAGACACTTGTTTTTACCTTGCTTCAGTTTTTGTGCTCACCTGGAGACACAACACTTACGAAACTATCCACTGGTGGGTATAAGCACAGCAGCAGTTCTGGGGCCACTGAAGCTGAGTACCTACACGACCAAACCCGAAGCCTTGTGTCAGAAAACAATATAAATGAAACATAGATGGAAAAGGATGCAATAAATAAACTGGAAAAATACAAGGTAATAGGGAAAATATGGGATAAAGCGGTACTTTTCATGACTATTTGAAGTTGTAAAGAATGGGTAAAGAGTGAATGAATGAGACATTTGTAGATCCTACTGTTAGATTCTTTACCAAAGGACCTACTATACAATTATTTGGGGAACCTGACAGGTAAGTTATACGTGTAATTCTAAATAAACTGATTAGTGCTTAAAAATACTCAGGAGGATGTTGATTCATTAAAAGTACTTGGAAAAACCACATAGATAGAATATTTTTTGTAAGGAATATTTATTTTCAGTTCCATTTAAACAACCCACTTCTGTAACACATACTAAAATCTTTAGGAAACATTCTAAGAAATTTCAGGATTATAACCACAGGAATGAATTAAACGTATTTCAGTTCTGCAGATTAAAATACAGAATATGTTTGCATCATTCTGCATTTTATTAGGTTGCTGCCTTTTGGTATGCTTTACATTAAAAATACATGACTGACACTCTTTATACCAGTAAGCCTTTTTATTGAAAAAAAATATTATTGCGTTAAACTACATTCCCAGGGATTCCTTGAATAAGCTAAAAAAAAAGTCGCATTGCATGTACAATAGTGCAATTCACTTAGCTACTGTATAATATAAAACACTTTATACAGAGAATACAAAACAAAATTACTAGTTTACATATTATACTAGCCAGAGTATTATCCAGTTTTAAATATAAACTTGACACTTTTAAAATCAATCTGATCAAATGGCATTTTAATGCAAATCTACACAACAAATATACATGTCAAATGTATTCTAGAAGTGCATCAGATACAAAAAAAAAAAGCCCCAAACAGCAACAAGAAAATGTATCATGGTGTGACTCAGGAAAAATTTTTATTGGAGTTTTAAGGTGTGGGTGACCTGTTTCCTTGGATTATGTATCATGAATATACAACCAAGGTAAAATAGATTATTAACTTGGTGTGTATATATCACTGCCATAAGGATACTGTAACTCTTTTAAAAATCTGTTTCAATAAAGTCAAAATTGTAGCACGGCTCCATACATCAGGCTCAACAAAGCTTTTAATAATTATAATAATACATATTTAAAGTATATTACTGATGAAAAACAAATATGGCAGCAGTTAGAGAAAATATATAATTTCAGCTGTGCTGATAGCTTTATTACATTTCCCCAAGAAAATCCCTTCTGTGCGCTAAGAACAGTATTGGACATTGCCTTTGTCTGGTAATCAATGATTACTGTTTTTCTGTTGTGCTGTTTCTGTTCTTAATCTCTCTTTCTCTCCCACTTAAAACATTTCAAAATTCTAATTTGCATTGTTCCAAGAACTAAATTTAATCTTCATTGTCAATTAATTTGCCCTACCATGTTGGTATGTACAATGATGCATGGAAATCCTATGATTTCGTTTCTTCTAGAATCCCACTGTGTGGTGCATACATTAAGGGAAACAAATACATCTATTTCCATAAATTGATCTATGTAGTAGGATATGGTTGCTGTGTTTGAATTGGTCAGGTTTCTTGCCACAGAAATTTCTACAGTGTTAACATTGTCTATAAGAAGTGGTGGTACAAAATACGTGTACACACATTAAAGGTGAGATTATCCCATCATTCCTTCAGTTCCATTTTTTTCTTTTGGTGTTATCTACTTAGGATACTCTTACACACAATGCGAACAGCTGAGTTTACTTCAAAAGAGATGAAACTGGGCCCATAAACTTAAAAGCTTGTGGGGCTAGAAATGCATCTTTTATGCTGGTATTATCCCTGAACTGCTGGTGATGGCCACACAGCCCAGTTAGCCCATTCTAGGGCACAGCATGACCTGCTACTTTAGATGTCCAATTCAGAATGTTTCTACAGAGTTATGACTAATTTTTCCAAGTGGTCCACTGAGTGAGTGATCTCCATCCAAGCAAGTAATAATTTTCAGAGGTGTTAAGTCACAGTCAGTGAAATATGTTTGATTCTCAGAAAATAAAGTGTTGGAAGTACAGAAACTATATGTGAATTCAGATCTTTTGGGAAAATTTACAGCCAAAATTGAAAGGAAGAATTGTTAAACTGTGGAAATATTTAGTTTTACATATTTCCCAAATAATATTTTTGGCTTCCTTATTTCTGAAGCCATAATTTCAATTAAAGAATTTCTCTACAATTTAAATGAGAAAAAAAATTATATAATTTATGTGCTACTTATATACAGATAAGTAACACCAAAATGGCATGAATCCATTTTGTTAAAATGGATTGAAAAAATAATTTGGGAATCAAACCAAAAGATATTTGAGGGTGCTGGTGTCATCAACCTTTTTCAACACCAAAATGTTTTGCTTCTGCATAGTCTCCGTAATTTTTTCTCTGATGGTTTTTATTCAATAGCTAAAAAATCAAGTATTCAAAGCTACTTTGAAAATACAAACTTTGAAAACACAAAACTAGCAGTCACAACTTGTAAAGAGATTGGAAAAGTTTAGCATATTACCAATTTACGCTGAAGAAGCTCCAGAAAGACAGAAATTAAAACAATTTCATTTTATTGCAATGGATCGATGTGTTTTGATTAAAACTAGGAAAATTGGTCCTGTTGTATTTTAAAGACACAACTTATTTGCAATTAGATTTTTCAGCTTCTTCAGGTAGCTGAATATAATGGAATAAAATTCCTCCAAAAGTTTTTTAATGTGTTTTATATTGATTCTGAAAGATAAATTTTGTGCACTACATTATTGCAAATGAATTGAAGTTATCTCAAATGTTTTCAATCCAAACAAACAGGTACTGTCTGTTGGATACTTCATGGTCCAATTTTATTGGGAAGCATGCCTGCAGTCTAACCATAATTATGAACTTTATTTCATGCTAAATATCCTGTGTTCTGTTAGAAATATTATAAAAATAGTCAAACTATGCCATTCAAAAAGATGCTGAAGCCTTCACCTATTTCCAGATACACAGTTATTACGAACAAGTTCAACCACACATTACTATGAAGGTTGGATACATGCATTCAAACATTGTGGATTCAGAATTTCAATTTGCTTGTTAAGAGTTTCGGAAGCCATGAGAGAATCTTGACATATTTGTTTAGATTCAATATACTTTTAAATTCTGAGTGCTTGGACAAGTTTTTCTCTGAGCAGAGCCAGTTTTTGACGAGTTGATTAGAATTTTACTTCTGCATTTTTATGAATATCAACATGATTTTATAGGACCAGCCAATTGTTTCAGTTGTTTGTGAAAGGGATAAAAAAATATTTACACATTCTTTTGGAAAGACTCTTCCACACATCTGTTTGGTAGGAAAAAGGTGTTGCAGTTTTGGCCAAGGACCACTGAGGTTCAAAGCCAGCACTGGCTTTGGCAATTCTGGGCTGCTGCGGCTCACCCTGACATACCCTATGATACACTCATACACAGGCAATGCCAAAGAACTCAGCTTCTCAGTGAGCCTTCTTGGATGCTTGGCTCAGAGAGAAAAGTAGCAGCCTGCTTGTGCCAGCACAGAGCTCCCTATGCTAAGGGAATATTTTGTTAGGTACCCTTGGCCTGACTGCAGCCCCTTTACATTGTCCAAGCAACATATGCAGGGATGAAATCACTAAAGTATCTTCAAAATGTTGTGATCCTCTTCTTCTAGTGTTAACTCATCACCCCTCCCTCTGAGCCTCCTCAGTTTACTTTGGCCGGGAGACAGCCCTAGGGTCTGGTGGTCCCAGGTACCTTATTTTTTGCTCAGTCTAAAATACCTTAACCAAACCAGGCACTCTTTCATAGACACACTCAGAAAATCAAACCTTTGAGATATGCCAAGATTGCTCAACCTTAAGTTGTGCTACTTTAAATCCCTCATCAGTGTTTATATTGATCCCATTTTGTCTGGGTGCTGTGGTCCCATTCCTACTGGCAGTCATAGACTTCACTCCAGGCTGTTCTTTAAAAACATTCTGTAGAATGACATTGGCCATTCATCCTTCTTGTGATAGTATCACAAAAGGCTTTAAAGTAGCTTTTCCTCAGTGATACAAGAATAAAATCAACATTCATATGCTGTCAGCCAGATTATGGACTTTAAAATATTTGTTGTTGTGCTCTCAGCAAAATAGTAGATTTCCCCTCAGACGTGTGATTGGATGCTGAATGCTTTATTTTATTTAAATTTGGGGTTGGAGCCATGGTGAAATCATTTGGGCTAGTTTAAGTAGCTGGAAACACTAAAAATTTCTTTTGTTGTAGGTAATGGTTGGGTCTGGATAGAACAAGAATAGTGATGGGGCTCTTGTCCTTGGAATAAGGGATGAACTAAGTGATTTGAGTGTATAGCAGAAGATGTGGCTGTGTTCAGGTGTGGTGCAAATAAAGCTGGGATGTATGCAGTGTGTGGCAGTGCCGGGAAGGTCAGTGGGGAAGGGTGGAGGGGAGTGGTAGAAACCAAGTGTAATGGGTGTCCTGTCAGCAAAGCAGGGTGGGTGGGAATAAGGGCTGGTGCTAACGGAGAAAGTGATATGGGGCCAAAATGTGCCTGAGAGAGGGGGTGGAGGGGTGCCAGGGAGAGGTGGCTGCCGTGGGGGTGCACAGAGGCCGAGACAGCAAAGCGTTGCAGCAGTGTGTGGTGGATGGTGGTGACAGTAGCCTGCTGCTGAATAGGGAGGGCAGGAACTGCTGGTGTTGCAGAGAAGGCAGCTGGTCCTGGGGCAGGCAAAACTTTCAGATGTTTTGCCAGAAGTTGTTTCTGCATGTGCTGCTGGGCTTGCAGCTGCAGCAACCTGTATTTGTCTACTTCTTCTGGTGCGAATGTGATAGGCTGCTGTCTTAAAGGAGGGGAGGTGGATTTACTGTACACTTCTAGGTCATTTAGTGTGTCACCATACTTCTGCATAGCATTGTCACAAAAAGAGTCTGAACTGCCTTCTGCCCGGTTCAAGTCCATGTTTACATCATGTAGTTCTTCTTTGGTCTCTGTTGAATTAGCAACAACAGAATATCTATTAGAGGGAAAAGCACCAGGGAAATCATTTGGTACTGGATCACAGCTTTTTATAAAGGGTTGCACTTCACTAATGAAGAGATTGGATTGTTCCTTTATTACTGTGTTCCTTTTTATGCTTGGGCTCTGATAGCCTGTTTCAATTTGAATTATGTCTTTAAGAACACAATGATCGTAATCAGTTCCAGGTGAAAGAGTAACATTAGTTATGTCTGATGCTTCAGAGCTGTTTTTCTTCACACTGTTTTCCAACAAACTGATTTCATTATGTCCCATGTCATTTTTACCCATGCTTAGCACTTTCTCTGGCAAAGGTAACATTGCAATGTCATCTACTGATGATGAAAACTGAAGAGCAAAGTGACTTTGTGAGTCATCCTTTAATTCTACCCCACTACTGTTTGAAAATCTCTCTGAATCATGCATTTGTTCCTGGATTTTCTTAGACTGCACTCTTTCTAAAAGTAACTTGGCTGTCATTGACTTTCTTTTTCCACATATGTCTTTTGCCAGGTTTTTGGAAGAGCAGGTGGCAAAGTTTTTAGACTGACTATTCACATTCAGAGAGTTGTAATCTGCAGTTTCAGCTTTTCCTGGTTCAGCGTTAGAACCTCTCTCAGCATCCTCTTTTGTTTTGTTGTCAGTCTGTTTTGAGAAGGATCCTGAACTGCTGCCTCTTGATATTCTGCTGCTAGATGATCTTTCACTGCTTCTTGAATCACTGGTGGAACCACTTTTGGATTTGTGGTAGCTTCTACTCCTACTATCAGCTTTGCCAAAATGCTGATGTCTACATCTGCTGTGTTTAGATCTGTCTCTGGTTTGTAAAACTTTATGTCTTGAACATCTTTGATATTTAATTGTGCCCCTCTGAGTACAGTTTCTAGTTCTGTGACTTCTACTATGACAAAGACAATCCTTGTCTGTGTCATCTGAAGTGAAAATACACTTGTGCTTTCTGTGTTTACATTTGTGCCTTTCATCTGTTTTACTTTTACAACAACAAAGCAAATTATTTCTGCTGTGATTGTTTGATGTGGGACGCATGTAGCTCATGTAGCTACTCGTACTGCTAACTGAAGTGTCAGAATAGCTGGAATGTCTGCTAGACAAGGACTTTTGAGGAGATGGGAATCTCCAGCATCTTGTGTAACTTCCACATCCTTCATTATCTGAATACCTGCTGTTTGAACTGGATTTACAACTGAAGAAACTTCCACTCGAGTCTTTTCCACTGTCACTTATGTCACTGCTGCAGCTGGCCACATCTTGAAGGGATCTGCAGTCATTTTGGTTTTCGTATTTTTCTTCAGAATCAATGAAATGACATTTTGCAGATTTAGATTTTTTAATCCTAGACATAAAAGCAGAAAAGGAAATGCTTTCATTTCTAACATTTTGAGTTTTTCTTTCACAGCTATGAAAATGATGCTTTAAAGGTCTTCTCAGTGTTGTTGTATAAAGACCTTTTTCTGTCACATGATCCTTTTGTGAGACATCAAGGTAAGCAGGCACTTTGGGTATATTTTCATTCAAATAATCTGCAATGCATTTTTGATGATTTTCATTAATTTCTTTCTCTATGTCTGACTCAGCTTTTTGCTTGGCCTTTCTTGGGTTTAGGGAACCTTTCATCTTCTTTGGTTTCAACAACTGATTATCTTGTTCATTTGACATTTGCTTGTGTTTTATTAAACCTGAGGGTTCATTTTCATCTGCAGCCTTATTTTTAGAGAACTCATTACAGCTTGCTTTGTTTGTTTCATACTGTTTGCCACCTTTGTGATTTAAAGAGAGTCTGAAGTCAAAATACAATGGATTACAGCCATATGAAATACAGGGCTCAGTTTTTGTAAACAAAAGTAATTCTGTTGGCCACTGCAGAGCAGTGGTGCCATCTTTGCTCACTACACGCAGGAAAGGCAACGCCTGGGGCTTAACTTCTTTAACCATGGTCTCCTTTGGAAGTGTTTCCCTATTTCCATCTGTGGTTTCTGAAATCTCCAAAGATCTTTCTCTTTTTATCACTCCAGGACTGTCATTAATGTTACTTGAACAGGTCAGCTCAGATGCTGGCTGTCGTGGGAGCTCAGGTAACTGGTCAGGCAGGTGGGCATTGCTGTGCTTGTAGGTGTTCAGCTGTGTACAAAAATTGCTAGCTTGGCATGAAGATGAAATGGGAGTTTCTAAGAATTGTTCAGATTCATTCAGTTTGTTCTCTTTCTCTGTTTCTCTCAGTGAAGCAGAAAAGTTCAAATTTGAAAGCTGTATTTTGACTTTAGAGAATAAAGGATTAGCTCTAAATTTTTCTTCTGATTCCCTATCACTACTTTTATCATTTTCCTTCAGCATTTTAGGTTTTGCAGCTACATGACTTGATGCACTGTTATCCAAATCCATTTGGTCTTGCGTAATAGGTGACTCTTTATCCAAACTTGCTTTCAGGTGTTCCTCCAAAAGTGTGACAGAATGACAGCCCTCAACAGCTTGGTTTTTTTTATGGTTGGGGGATTCACTACAATCATTTCCTTCTTCAGAGTTCTCACTGAAGACTGATGCTGAGGACTCAAGCTTCAAAGGGACTTTTTTAGAGAACGAAAAAGACACTCCTGCTCTTTGAGAGGTACTGGTGCTATCTGGGAACAGTTGTGAGATATGATTTCCAAGTGCATGGCGTCTTTCAGTAGGAGTATGGTGCCTGCTTATAATAAGTTGTTTTTTCTCTAGTATGCTTTTGGAGAAACCTTGTCCTTCACTCGTGATGGTTCTTTGAGAACTCGCTGTGAGCTTGCTGCCCTTGTACAGGAAAATGCCATCTGGTGATTGCTGCTTTTCCAGGACTAATCGGGGGGCTTTAAGCAATGGTCCACTCCCAGTGATGCTTTAAGGCAAAAAAATAAAGGAAAAAGAAATTGGTATTAAGTAACCAAGTTATGACAGAGCATGCATTTGACAATGTCTGTCTGGTGAAGGAGGATGTCACTCAAGTTTTTACAAGGGAAATGTGCAGTTTATCATCAGTTTGGGCTTCTATGTGGACAAGGCAGTCTTTACACATAGAAAATTACATTTTAATGTCAGCACATGAATGCTCTTTTTCAGAGTTATGCCCATGTACAAACAGAACTGTTTCTACTCCAAATTTATATTTAGGGGAATTTAATCTGTGATAAGTCTTGGTTTTCTGAAAGGCCACTGCAAAGGAAATTGTGCCCTGTTCAAAAGGAGATGCTTCCACCTGGAGCATCTGCAAAATCAAGCTGTAGAAGAGAAAGAGAAACATTTTTCTTGCTTAGGGAAGAATGTGTTTGAATTTTTTAAGAGTAGATTCTTATTTTACCTTTAAATTAGTCCACGATAAATGACTTTGCAAAATATTCAGAGATATTCATACTAAAACTGTCAGCAAACATTGGAGGGGAAAAACCCACAATTTCATTGGTCTCATTATCAACCATGATTTGACTTTGCCACATTTTCTCTTTCTGTATTTTACTCTCATTAATTACATTATTCCTCTTTTCAAAATATTTCAGATTTTAAATATGATGTAGTTTTCTTGTAATTAAAAAAAAAGTTTACCTATTCTAGGGCCTTAAAAAAATGGCAAACCACTGATTTCTTGAAACAGATAATTAACTGAGACTGAAATGACTGTTGCCATTTTCCATTAGAGACGTGACATATGTAGCCACCATAAAAATGTTTTTCCAAGATATATTTTAAATACACATTTCAATAGACTAATTATCTACATTTTCTATCAATGCAGTACTACAGTACACTATCAAGATAAAAAATTGGAGCTAGATTAAATAAAGAGTTTGATAAAAAAGTTATAAAATATTTTAATTAAATGTAAATAAATTAAAACTGCTAGATCTGCATGTAAGCTATCTATAATTGGCAATCATATTTTATAAATGCTATAAAACTACATTGATATTCAGCAATGGGAAAGACAGAAAGACTCCCTGGAGTAGGGTCAATTCATAGTATGAGAATATGTGCGCATTTCAGAGAATATATTTGCATTTGCCAGAAAGTTGGCATCAGGAGATACAAATTAACCCCTATTTGTAATCAAGAACAAATTATCTCTTGGAGAAGGCATATAAAGAGATCCTTTTCAAAGTTTTCTCGGAATAGCAAAATAAAATTTTTCTGTGCACAAGATTAACAATAATTTTGTTGCCAAATTGAATTAGTTTGTTGTAAGGAACTGTGTTGGAACCTGGGAGGCAGTACTCAGGGATGGTAACAATTATATGTGTGTAGAGTTCTGCTTACGTAGGCTGACATTCCATCTTTCCTGAGCAACTGGGAAGGCTACCCCTCCGCCAAAATCATGGTGCTCAGCCTCCCCTGAGCCTATTAGTGATTACAGAGGGGAATAGCAATCTCTGTCTTTTCACACTCTGCAAAATATTAGGGACTCCTGGCTCTTTCTAAAGGCAAACCTGCTCTTTCCCACCTGGTCTCATTCTGGCTTTCCTGTTATCACCGACATTATCAGTCTATCTGAGACTACATCCTCAAGTCCGTGGGCATAAAGGAAGCTTCCCACAGGCAGCTACATTTGTTTCAGCAGATTTGTATGAAAATGGAGTCGTAATCATAAAAGTGATATATTAGCACTAAATTGTTAGATTTCAGCAGATTGCTCAAAAGCAATTACATAGGCCAAAATAAGTTTGTAATAAACTCTGAATGCTATTATTTCCAGGGTACAGTAGTCTTGAGATGAATTTAAAAGAATGCCAGTTTATTTATCTGATTAACTCATTGTGGTCATAGACTAACATAAAGAATTGGTCTGATGGCAATCTATTCTACTGAAGCATTCAGTGTCATTAAACAAAGGAGATTTCTTAGATTTAAAGGCTTATTAGTGCAATCTTTGTCCTCTATCTTGATATTCATCAATAGAGCTAACAGTATTAGACAAACTTAATTCAGTTAATTACCTGTTTCTCATTCAAATAATGATTACCCTACAGAGAAACTGTGAGAATAATCCCAGTACCCTAAAAGTAGTAAAAATTAGTCACAAAGGGTTTATCCTCTCCCATTAACTTAGGATCAAATGTTAAGACAGTCATACTAATCTCTTCAGGTCAGTTTGGATAAGGTAAAGTGGTGATATTATAAAAACATCTTCAAAACTCTCCATTTAGAAGACATGAGAATAACTATCCACAAGAGAGAAAATGACAAACATTCAAACATCATGTAATTAAGTCAGGGGTTTTCAATGTATGGTTTGCAGAGCAGGAACATTTGGAGTTGAAGACAGCTTGAAAACAGGTTACAGCACACACAGTCCCTGTACGTTATGTTGTGGAGGAGTAAAAATATTAATATTTCTTCTAGAAGGGAGGAAAGAGGGCATTAAAACCTCATACAAGTTTAAAAAACTTGCCATTCTGACTGCTTCTGTAATTCTGCAAGCTGGTGGAGTCGCTTGAGTGCTTTCTCCTGTTTCTTCTCATCTTTCCATGACTTTGAAGCCACATTTCGAGCAAATTCCCTTTGTTTTAAATCTTTCAATCTCTGTGTGAAAAGAATATAAAAAGAAAGGGTTAGAGATGTACACAGCAGATACAGTTCCTCTTACTCAATTTATTCACTTTTCATTAAGTTAGTATGTAAATGCAGAGTAAAAATATACTTAAAATACTATAATAGTGAGAAGAGATTGGAAATGCTATTTTTGCTTAACAAAACAACATGATTTGACCTCTGCTATTTAGCTGATATACATCTACATATGAATGATAGCTTTTTTTCCTTATGAACACATAAATATTCTGTTGTGTACAAATACAGATATGAAACTAGAATCCATTAAATGAGGTCAATATTTTCCTATTTAATTCATCCTGTTGAAATGTAATCCACAGGCATGTGCTGGAATAAGTCTGAGGTCCTATGTGTAATATATTTTATAGTTCTCTACTTGCATATGTATGCATTTATGTTTGGGGGCTTCTCTGTTGGTTTTGTACCTTTTTAAGGTTGTATTATTTTCTCAAGAGAGGACCATTGTCTAAAATATTTGATCAGGAAACTCTTTTATAGTTATTTTCACAATTTTTTATCTCCTCACACATCTATAAATCAAGTAATTGCTGTTGGAGAGAGCAAAATTCTTTGCCTTTATTACATTTTTTAATTGCCTGATTTTGCACTACCTATAACACAAGGAAAGTGAAGGAGACGTGAACTAGAAAGTGTCAACAGCATCCTCTGCAAAAACAGTTGTCTCTGAGTTTACTGTGCTCTCTAGGCGTCAGCAAGTTATGTCTAACCTTACAACTCCCCAGTTCAGATCCATGCTTCCATACTCCACGGCAGAAATGCCTTCCCCCTTCCCCACTCCTCCAGTGCCATGGTGTTTGGGGAAAAACGTTTACAAGCTGGAAGGGAGCTCCACTGTAGTCAGTCAGATGCCCAAACTGGAAGTTTTGAGGACCAGAACTGAAACTAAACTGCTGCGTTCTCTTGCCCCTTGGTCCAGAGGCAGCCCTGTGCTCATCCATGTAATTCAGAACTACAGTATCAACACCATGAAATGCTAAATTTTCCATGGAGCAGTTTTTGCAAAGTAGATTTGAAGAAAGGTGTTGATATCAGAGTAATTTTTAAACTGCTGCTCATCTTTCAGCATCTATGCCTACTTGAGCGTCCACTAGCACCTAAAGATCAACATCCCAATCACTGCCATCAGCTCATGCTGTTTCACTGTAGCAGGGCCAAAAGGTCAATATGCATCAGTAGGATAAATTGAAGGCTGACCAAGCATTGTAACAGCAAATATTGCTTTCTGCAGCTCAGGTGTGGGGAGCAGTCTAGCCATGGCACAGAGCTGTACACTGGCCAACATGCACCTGCTTCTGAGAAACAGGGCTGGAGGCAGAGAGTCCTCAACTTGTAGAGGTCAAGAAAAGTGTAAGTGCACGAGAGAACTGCTTTCTGGAGAGAGGTCTAGCTTTTGCCAATAGATTAAGACAAAGCAAATAGGTGAAAAAGCACCATCTGAAGAGATGAAAACTTCTTTTTTGTCCAGCTAAAATGGAAGAATCCAGTTAATGGTAATGACATAGTATGACAGAGAGGCATGGAAAAACACTTGATGGAAACAGGCCATAAAATGTCTTTTCTTTCTGTGATTTCTTTCTGTGAAGAGTTATGGAAAGCCATAGTGAGATCTCTCACCACTCACATCAGCTTCCTTCAAGTATGGGATTTTTTTAAAAGTCAGATAACATCTGTGAGAGAAAAATAAATGCTGGGAGACTAAGGGCAGAAGTTTCTTGTTTGCTCTCAGCTGTTTGGACCCCAAGACATATGCCTTGGAGCACTGATCTGGAGACAGGGAGAGCTGAGCTGTCCACAAATCGGCTGCTCAAGGAGTTTTAAGAGCTGGCTGTCAGCCAACCTGACGTTTCAATCTCTGTTGGATGAGGATGAGAAAGCCTGAAAGTTGCTCAAGGAACTGGTGCACCACCAACTAGCAAGAATCACCAGGCTGCCTAGTGCCTGATGAAAGTTTAAGCATTTCATCAGATATCTACAGTCTGTCAAATCTGCATGTTTGTAAAGTTTTTATCAGCTCTCACATCCAGTGCTTCACTGAACTAAACTCTGAAACAGGACAGCTGCAAAGTCCTCATTAAAGCTTCAGCTTCTTGGAAAGAAATGGTTGCTACACCATATGTTTAGATCTTACCTGTCCCTTCATGTGCCTTCTCTCACTGTTCATTTGTCCCTTGCCAGGCCAGTCACATAGCACTCCATTCCCTCAACCTCATTTTCTACAATTTACAGTAAAATAAATGAATATATAAGACAATGTTACTTTTGGTTCAAGAAAGAAGCTTTTCAAATAATGTTTTAAAGCCAAAGCTGAAAAAGAAATCAGAGAATCTTCCCAGAACAAATCCAAATGTTCTGTCACCTAGGTAATATATACAAGAGTGTAGAGATATTGAAGCTGTAAAGATCCTATTCTCCACAGAAAAACATAGGTAGTCTTGAGCCTTATTAACATGTCCAGTATGAAGAAAGGGCAAAGAAACACATTTGAGAAATGACCTTTAGGGCGGCTTGCTATGTTTTAGCTGTCACCATGAGCTGTTCAGCATCACACATAAAGCATTCATGAGGAAAAACAGAAACAGTTTCTACCTGTCAAGGAAACAAAGAACAGTGTGAAAGCAAGAACTATCGAGCTCAGTACTGCAAAGCAATGCTATTTCATTTCTTTGACAGTTAGGATGATAATCAAAAAACCAAGCATACCAACACTAAGAATAGGAGTTCTAGCAGTACTTTTTGCTCTCTAATGGCATGCAGCATGTGTCAGAGAAGTAGAGAGAAGAAAAAGAAACGTAGGTAAGCATAGCAGAGAACTCATCAACTGGAGCTGAAATCCAAGAAATCAAAAGCATCTACAGTCTGTGGAGAGAAAGGGCTCTCCCCGCACATCCCCTCAGCAAAACAAAACACAGCTGCACTGCCAGAGCTCTAGTTAGGAATTGTAATGAAATTTTTCAGCTATGTTGGTTAGATTATGGGACTCCCTGCTGAACCTGCAAAGCCCTGGTTTTCTTCACTAATAACCTGTGCCAGACTTCTGACAGGCACACAGATATTTTCTGCAGGTGGGGTACAAGAGCATGCAATTGAGCAGGTACCTGGATGACAACCCCAAGCTCAGCAGGCATGCTTGAAAATTACTGTAAAGTTGCTTTACACAGCAATCGTATTTGAAAAAATTGCATTTTTCACGTAATTCGGTACTTAACTGGGTATCCAAATGCAGGCAGGTATAATAAAATATGATTTATTTAATAGCTTTTTTTGTGTTCTGTCCTTCACCTGCTACAAATATAGTTGTCATGGAGTTATATTCCTTTTTTAGACTCATGTTCTATTCTCTCTATGGTTTTTTGTACACATGTTTGTGTGGACTTTTCCATGTCTAAAAGGAGCCCATCCCTTTTTTATAAACATCCACATGGAGTATTAGAAGACTAAAAAATAGTATTCCTTGTCATGGAAAGGTTTACTTGTAGAACCAAGTCTGAGTCCCGTTGGCTCCTCTCTCAAAGACTCAGCCAAAACCTGCTGAATCTATGCTTTTCCTCCTGGAACTATCTTATGAATCATCAGGAGATTCAAATGAGTTAATGGAGCTGCATCTTCACTACCTACTTTTGCTAGACGTGAAATAACAGTGGTCAAATACAGTGGTAATTTGGCAATTTCTTCCCATTCTTAATGTTCGGGGTTTTGTGTTTTGTTCTTTTTTAAATTGTAACTTTATTTGAGCCAGTACTTGCTTTGCACTGACCTATGAGCAACTGAAGAATACTCACTGCTGGCTGCGTTTGCATAACTGAGTTTATTTTCTATCCAGAATTATGATCCTGATTTCTATTCTTCCCTGTGCAGGTAAATGTTTATCTGGATTGCTATTCATCTGATCAACTTCAGATGCCTTTCTTCACAACCACTGGAAAGAAATAAGCACTTTGGGGACCTAATCACCTCTTTCTAAAGCAAGAAAGATCTCTGTCTAAAACAAGAGGGATAAAGTGAAATGTAAAAGTACCTCTTTCTTTTCATTGTGTACAGAGTTTATTAAAGGTGTCTGTCTTAATTATTAAAGGGTGTTCCTCTAAGAAGGAAACACAGCTGACGTCCCAGCTCAGGTGCCTTTACACCAATGCACACAGCATGGGCAACAAACCAGAGGAGCTGGAACCCACTTGCTGCTGGAAAGTGAGGACCAAATTGCCATCACTGCAGTCTGGTGGGAGGAAACCAGGGTTTAGTCAATAGGCCCACCTGAGAAACTGCCCTCTGGGACAAGGGAGCAGAACCAAGCTGGCAGATCTTTAAGGAAGTTCCACCAATCCTTTGGTGTAAGAGAAGAGGAGACTGGCATGGCTTAGTCAAGACCTGTTGGTCATATTAAGAAACAAGAAGGAAATGGGAAAGGTAGTGAAAGCAGGGATAGGTATCCTGGGAAGAATATAGTGATGCCGCTCAGTTGTGTAAGGATCAGTCAGGAAGGCGCAGGAGAAGCTGGAGCTGATCTTGGCAAAGGATGGAAAGAATAATAGGAAGAGCAAGAATGTCAGCCAAAAAGTGAAGGTTAAAGAAAGCATACCGCCACATAAAGAAAGCAAACAAGAGTGGTGAACTGGTCACTACAAATGAGGAGAAGGTTGACCTACTCAACTGTTTTGCCTCATTCTTAACTGGCAAATCTCTCAATTTGAGGACCATAGGAGTATGGTACATGAAGACAGCATTACTTCTTCTGTGTATTCTACCAGGGGCTATGCCATTATATAGATTTAACAGGTGTTCTCTGTGTTAACTGCTTCAGATTCTGGGAAGAAGAACTGTTGTTGCAACTATACTGAGTAGCAAATCTGCTTCAAGTAGTGTAACTGCATTGATGTAAACAGAAGGCATCTTTGAAAAAAAATAATTTTCTATATATTAAGCTAGAAAATGTCATTTTGGTATAAATTATTTTTTTTTCCTGTTACATTTAGAATATTTTTTTTTCTGGAATATCATTCACAATGTCCCCTCCAAACTACTCATTATCCTGTAATGCATTCCAGCTCTAGGTAAAATGTATATACCACATTAGGTATATGTCTGTTGTTATATTTAGAGAGCCTTCTTTGAATTGAAGTCCTTGAACTAATGTGTTTGAGTGCCAGATTTGCTTTAAAGATTTATTTCCACTCAGCAAAAATGCTCCTTAATTAAGTTCTAACCAAATTCACCATAGAAGGGTTAATTGAGGAAAAAAGGAATGCAAATTTCATTATTCTCTTGCCTGTAACCCTAAAATTGAAAACAAATGCATTATTTGTAAAATGATTTCACACTGCAAACCATCAAATGAGAATGACAGTCACTAGAGAACATAATTAAACTTCATGTCTAAAGCTTACAGTATTAGCTTGCTAAGTGCAAGCGAGGAAACAGCAATGAAGGAATTGCCTTTACTATGGTAAATAAAATCCTAAAAATAAATGGAAAAAGCTATTATATACAGGAATTAATAATGAGATATGAAGCTCAAAAGCTAGCTGATAAATTTTCATTTGTTTTACCCATAAATAGCCTCAGATCCCTTTGAAGTGTGTGCAAGTAATTACTTGTTAGAGTTTTTTATATTATAGCAGCTGTAACAGATTCAATATTGGTAGTGGAAGTGAATGAGAAGACAGAAAGAAAATATCCTGGTCTGATTGGATTAGGGAATGAGATGATAGCAGGAGTGAGGAAAACTCAGTCCTCAGACATGCTCGAGAGAATCCATCGATCAGTGAATGAGATGCTGATCATGGATCTAACCTGAAGGATAAATTACAGATGGCCCTTTGGAGGGCTTGTTTTTCCGTCTTTAACCAGACCTCCAAATATTCCTGCTAATGAAACTGATTTCATCTACTGCTGGATGAAAGTATCCATTTGTGGATGCTTTCCATTTTAAAAGATCCAATTATGCTGCTCGTAGGAATCTCCCAAATAAAGTTAAAACAGATGAATTTGGTGGAGGTCGTTTGCATAGGGAAGAGGACAGAAAATGCGCTTTGTGCCAGCAACTTACTCCTATGGAAGCCTGAGCTATTGACCACTCATTTCTATCAGTTCCAAGAAAGGTATTGTCATAGGCTCCACCAAGCTGGCTGCACACTGTGTGCTTTGATCAGATGTATTTAGTGTCACTTTGGAATACAGAGCAATTTACCCAGAAAAATCAACACATTTGAATGGTAAAAAACTTGGGGCAGGGTCTACATATATCCTTCAAGTTCATATATTACCTCACTTGCCAGGGTGTTGGGCTATTTCTTAGATCAAAAACATCATCTCATATCTTTCATTTCATATATTTTATTTCTTTTTCCTTCTCATTTAAGCAGCTAAAAGAAAAGAAACTGACATTACAGATCCTGTGCAAGACTAGCTCCTTTCAAAACTTTCAGTACTTCTTGTAATCCTATTTTTAAAATATTTAAGATTTTCCACATGTTTTTAAAGCCTGTCTCACCACTTTGTTTTTATTTGTTCTAACTGTAGCAGGCAGAATACAAAATCACCTACATTTTAATGAAAAGAGAGAGAGAGTCTAAATTATCCCAGAATTCTACAGGCAAGTCCAAAACTTGGCCTCAAACTTTCTTCAATGCGGTCAGCATGCTTTCAGAGTAAGGAAAATGACACTAGAAATGTCCATACATGGATTTTAAATAGCAATTTCCATAGACGGATCTCAGACTTCTTGTGAAAAATCGTCTTTACCATGATATCATTTTACAAATAAATAAATGAAGGCATAGAGAGATGGAGTGAATTCTGGAAAGAGCAGGGAGGAGGCTAAATCAACATTTACGGGTATATATCCTTAATTACCACCTCTAACTCTTTGTACACCCATTGAAAAAAGATGTCAGACACCTGAATTAAACCTAATTTTGATTTAGCTGTATAATAGGTTGATTCTTGATAACTATGGTAATGCTGAGGGAACAACAATAGGATAAAAGATAATTATATCCAAATTATTGTGCTATGTTCACATGTACGTGGAGGAAAGTTGACTCAGCCACTGCACAGTAAATTTGAAGTGCTCTACAAGAGAACAAGTCCATCACTAAAAAGAGATATTTTAATACGTACTTGAGGTAAGTGTCACCTTGCTTATAGTTACCAGTCACTGAACCTTAGATGAAAAGTTACGAACTGGGCAAATCCATGTGAAGGATATAAAAAGGACTTACAAGCAGAAGCCTCATCAAATATATGAAGGAAGTGAAATATTGCTTTTTTAAATAGGATGTAATAGCTATCTATACAAAATATTTTAGGTTGTGGCTTTCTTTCTTTCCTTTTTTTTTTCCCCTGTGGTGGCACATTCTTTTTTTTTTTACATCAGTCAAAACCATAATATTCTTTCTCTTATACTTGCTCAAAGTAGACTGAGCTCTTCTGGAGTAGAACATGCACCATTGTGCAGGAATCTAGCAGCAATTCTTTTACAAAATGCCTTCTTAAAGTAAAGGAGCTTTAATAAATGACATTTCCTTTCAGTTTTGCTCAATCAGAAAAGACCACAAAAGAATTTTGTAATCATCCGATCAAAACTTTCCATTAACACAAGGCAGGGGACATCCAGATAAATTGATGAATTCAAGTTACTTTGGCAAGAGCTACTTAATATAATCCATATTAAATTAAATGAATTCCATTATAATTCTTCAATACTTTATGGAGACCCATATCAGTCATGCTGGTATTTTCCCTGACACTAACGTCAGAATGAGAGATTTTCTTATTTATTCTTTTTAAATCCTACTATGGCATCATTTAACTTGATGCTTTTTCCTCTAGTGCTCTGAGACCCATTAAAAATCAACATTAATTATTAGGAGAGTTTATGGCCTGAACAAGCTGAGACTGGTTTATCTCTATATTTAGGTAGAGATTTAATATTTATCTCTAGAATATGTTGTTTAAGGTCCTTCTTAAGTATTGGTAGAGTGGTACTTCACAATCATCCTAAATATCACGGCTGTGACTAAGTCATCTGGCTTTGTTCCAAGTATAGAACAGAAATCTGTATTGAATAGTCCTTTTTATATCACTGCTAACAAGTAAATAATTTCAATTTGGACCAGAAGATACTTTATGTTCTCAATATATTTCCAGAAACTTTCTCGCCCTCACGTCTGATGACTACAGATTTCTCTTTTGCCCTTTTTTACTTCCTCCATCACTTCTTTTCCAATTTCTACACGTGTGATTTATAGTATTTACTACCCATTTTTCTTTTCTCTCTGTTATTATAAATTTAAGACAGAGAGAATTGACTATCCTTCTAAATGAGATTAGCTCTTTATAACCTATTTGGTGTCTTGGGGTGACTTTATGATGTTGTATCCCATATCGTCCAGGCATGAATTTTGTGCCTTTGGGCTGGGCCCGAGAGGGGAGAGAAAGAAGAAAGAAAAAGCCGGACAAACTTTTTCAAAACAGTTCTGTGGTGTTTCAAGGTCACTACTTTTTTTTCCTGCACTTGGCAGCTGCAGGGAGATGCTGCTGCTGCGGCGGGGCAGAGGAAGCACCCTTCTGGTTTCTTCAGCCAGTTTTTTTTCGACTCTGTTTCTTCAGAGAGAGAGATGGAGAGTTAAACTTTGTTCTGGGACTTCGGTTTTTTTTGTTTTTTTTTTCTTCTTCTCTTCTGGACTGTTTCAGCAACATCAGAACACATCGGGAGGGCTTTCCACCAAGGCCCCGGTGGTGGGCCCAGGCCGACCCCACTCCAAAGAGGGGAGAGAGACCACACCCAAGGAAGGACTCTAAAATCTTCCCAGGTTTCCTCTCCCCAGCGAGAGATTTTATTATTTAGCATTGTTGTTCTTTTCCTGTGTGTTTGTTAAATAAATAATTTCTGTTTCCCTTTCACTTTCCTCCGAGGAACTATTTCTTTCCCGAACCTGGTGGGGGAGGGGCAGCTGTAACCTGCCTTCTATCAGAGAACGTTCAAATTCGGACATTCCTTCAAATTTGTCTCCAAACCGGGACATTTGGTCTTTTTCAGTTCTGGGATTTGGGTTCTTAAACCATCTGCCAAGTGCTCTTTGAAATTTCTTTGTTCTCTGTCACATCTTTCCATTTGATTTCCGCCTCCCAGCCTGTTTGACAAGCTCATTCACCTTTATGAAACTAGGTTCCTAAAAGAAGTGAATGCTTCAGTTTGTTATTTATACAGATATATGCAAATAATTTATTTGCATTTGCTAAATACAGTTGCTTCTCTTATTTTATTTCCCATATGTCTGTGTTGATCATCATAATGCTAATAACATATAGATTAAAGATCAGCTTTAATGCATATGTTATTACTTTTAGAGTCCAATAATATGGATGAAGTTTATTTGTGCTATTCTTGTCATAAAGGAGGCCCACAAAGGCAGCACATTCAGATGGAAGATCTGTTAATTTTAATTTCTTCATGCATGGGATTGGAGTAGAAGTTGATGTTCCAGTCTCTGGTTTATTTACAGAAAAAGATGAACAAATGTTCTTTTTTTTTTCAGGGGTAATGGACTCCTGCAAAAGCCTGGTTTAGCCTTTGATTATCAAACACAATCTTCTGAGAACACATCTCAGTACACTGTACTGATTTTTAAAAAGGTTATTTTCATTTTTTTTTTTAGTTTATTTAATTCTTTTCCAATTTTGCTTCACATTATTACCATGTGTTGTCTTCTTTGATGTTACTGTCATTTCTTTTCTCTACTTGGCTTATCCATCTTTCTTTCCAGTTAAGCAGAATTTCCTTCTGAAGCAAAAAGACCAACAAGGTGCTTCCTAAGCAAATTCAGTGTGTCAAGGAAAAAGGTGACCAAACTGTAAAGAGTGAAAGATGTCCGAATTTTCCAGTTTATAAAGGCAAAGATATTTTGGTCCCATCCAGCTCCCTTCTTATTGCCATATGCTTAAAATATTATTTATTTGCAACTTATGATTTGTATTTGGTCCCCTTTAACTTACTGGTGTGCAACACGTCACTGAGCTGAACCTTGATACACTTCAATTGTGATGCCATAATTTAAAATTTTTAATAGTATTCTAGAAACTGCTCCCTGAAAAGAGAGTAGGATTGAACATGATGTATGTTTATAAGAGCAATCCTGCACTACTTTTCTTACCCACTTATATGTCCTGGAGTTATGGGAAGTAACATTTAATGTTATCCTCCTAGCCATGCTCCAGATGATGTCTGTTTGTATTCACTCTTATATCAAATGGTGCTATAAACACATACCTAGTTTTTCATGTAGACACGAGGATATTTAATATTCTAAAGATGCTCTATCACTCACTGTTTCTGAAATACTCTGTCACTTCTCAAATTCTTTACTGTCACTTGACACAAAGAATCTTTTAAGCAAGCTTTACTACTCTCTCCCAGGAAATTTTCATTCCCGTAAAATTTGAAGTTGCTCCTTTATTTATACCACAGTTTCTTATTCCTGTAATCCATACTTTTCTAAACCCCTGAATTTTAATTATTTCTCACAAAAAAAGAGAAATATAAGGAGCTTATGTACTGAAAGGGAAAAAGAAGCCTCTTAAAATATGCATCAGCACAGATACAATATGGTGATAGTGATTTCACATTCTTTAGACCAGGTGAGTTAAAACAATACTGGGAACTATTCTGGAGACAAGAAGAAGTAGGGCAGCTGGATTAAATGTTATAATTTAAATTTCTGAAAAAAATCTTGATTGTTTTTCCATGTATTATAGGTTTAGCTTTTAGAGAGACCTTGTGCAACAGTGAAAAGAATTATATAAGAAGAAAAATTTGTTCATTTCCCCGAAATAATAAAATTTCTGTAAAAATTGCTGTATACTTCTGATGCACTCCATGTCTAGATTTGTTAGGCTATGACTTGTTGTTTGGCATGTGTACTGTTCCAATTCATTATTATTTTCAAACTGAAAGCCAGAATCTTAATTTTTTTTTTTCTATTTTTTTAGATTAAGCAAACAGACATTACGGTGTGCTAAGTTTCAAAATGGGAAGGAAATCAAAATCTGACACAGGCTATTGAGAGCCAAGATTGTGTCAATGAATTGAACGTTCAGTGTAACTCAGACTCAAATTATATAAAAGTAACATAGAACTCAGAAAAGATGGTCATTATGAGCTGATGAGAAGAATAAATGTTGCTTTGAAGTAAAGATGAGATTGATCTGAATATTCTGGATTCTTTTTGAAAGGTGAAAATTACATTGTGCCTTTTAGGCAATAATTTTGTATGCAAATATTGGTAATTATCACAGAATATTCTGAGCTGGATGATTGGCTCCAAACCCTGGCCCTGCACAGAACACCCCAAATCTCACACCATGTGCCTGAGAGCATTGTCCAAACACTTGTTGAACTCTCAGGCTTGGTGCTGTGACCACTTGCTTGGGGAGACTATGTTACTTACAAACTGCATTGGTTTACCCCTAAACATGATATTACTTTATATATGATATACTTTATTTATTACCTATAGTTTCTCAGTTAATTATGATTTGATATTCATACAATCCCGGGTAAGACTGGAGATCGAGGGAAGGTTCAGAATACAAGCCATATGTTGTTTTTCTTCTGCCAGATATGATTCAATAACCTGTTGAATACCACAGATCCTAAATGGAAAGTGTAAACACACATCAGTGGAATGTCACTTTTCAATGTAAGTATTTAGGTGTCTGTTTTGAAGGAAGCAGGACTTGGAATCTGTCAATATGGTAAGGCCTGAAAACAAGCCAAGAAATGCTAACTATAAGCATAAAGTATGTCACAGGGTTCCAGGGGGTGTCTGTCAGTTCCTCTATACTTACACACTTGTTAAAACACTAGAATTTCTGCTATGCAGAAAACTTTGATATCTGGTATTTCTTTTTTTTTTTTAGTCTTAGTGGGAGAATAAAATCTGGAAAATTTATTTTAAAAATGAAAATATCAAGTGGCTTGATGTTAACTCATCTAAGTAGCAATGCAACATAATGCCTTGAAGTTGCAATTTTCATAATTTCTGTATCTCAAGAATGACAAAAAAAAGGTGTGGTTATGTTGTAATTAATATTATGATAGTACTATTACATACCTTACAAGAAATTTTGAAATGTATTTTTCTAAAGTAACATGGCTGAAGCAAAGTATGTCAAACTTTATGAACCATTTCAAATTGATTGAGACTAAATGATGCAAATCTTCTCTATGAAATATAATATTTCATCTTCTCACACTCCTGAGTAATCATTCCACTCTATAAACATTTCCTGAAAAATTAGTATTTAGGGTTTTTTGGTTTGGTTTGGTTTTTTTTTTTTTTTTCAAGAATTTTTTTTTTTACTGTCTAATCACCTGCATTAGTATGTTTGTTTGGTATTCACATGCATGTCACCTACATTTCTCTATTCCCTCGAAATTAAATCTGAGAAGATGCTTAAAGAGCCCTCGTCTTTTTAATGGCTTCTGATGAAGCCTAATTATTATAAAATTGTAAAAAATGTGAAATAATAATCCGTCTGAGTTACTTCCTTTATTTTTCCCTTAGAGATATATTAAAAGATATAAATGCATTTAACTAAGCAAGGGTAATAAATGACTCATCTCACCATTTTTATTGCTGTCTTGGTGATGCAGAGATATGTTTCTGTTTTGCTTTCAAGTATTCGTTTCTGCTAGGAATGCCCCTTAAAGATGTACAAGGCACATGGTAAGGTTCCTTGAATACAATCATAGCTGATTACCATGACTTAAAGCTCCACAGGAATCAATTGTGCAGATACATTCTTGCATATTAATTACTGCTTGGAAGGAGCAGACATTTAAAAATGAACAGAACTATAATAGATGCAGATTCTAGACAGATGTTTATAGTGCCAGATATACTTTGTGGATGTCAATGGGATTAAAAGAACTATCATTTTTTCAGGTGAGAAAAAGTTATGAGCAAGTTCAAAACTTATGCAGAAACCAAGAGAAAAGTAATTTTTCTGTGAACATTTAATATTTTGCTAGCACAGCTAATTGCCATATCTCCAAAAAGCTGATTATGGCACACGACTGCCTCAGGTAAGGTAAGTACAGATGTGTCATATCCTGTGGAACAGGTTCCTCAATCTGGCTGAACAATACCTTATTCTAAAAGTCATTCCACAAGTATGAGTTCAAGAACTTGTGAATACACAGTCATCAAAGCCAATCACAGCATCTGGCAGTGCTCTGCCTCCCTCACCTCACTGCAGATACTGTGGAGCCCCACCTTAAAATGACACCCGGTATTCCAGATCTACTGATTTAACACAAAAACCCCGACCAACTGTGCAAAATAAGTGGCCTATACGCAATACTACTTAATGTTTGCCAGTCTCTGAAGCTGGCACTTCAGAAAGAAATAGAATGTATGTCTGCCTTCAGTTTTGCCCAGTTCTTGCTAGTTCATTGTGAACAGACAGTTTCGCATGACTGGTAACATTTTGCATAGAAGTACGTAGAAAATATGCTTTTTATTCTGCTTCTTCTGTCCTAATATCTGGTATTTAAAACATGGAAAAGACCTCTGAATACACATATGTTAAAAAGGATGACAACACCCAATATAATTTATCTTACTTATTAAATAACACAGGCACAGCTCCAGCCTCACTGCCCTAAAGGCTAAGAGGGAATAATAATCTAAACATAAATATTTAGGTTCTACATGCCTATCTCATTTAATTAAGTAATATTCTATGTTCTGCATGTATTAGCATTTCAGAACTCAGAACCAAAGAGGAATATGTTGATTTTGATAGGCCTTTTTATGCACTAGGAAAAAGAAGTATGACTGTCTGAAACCCATTTTTTTTTAATTTGAATGGAATGTTTCAGAAAATCTTTTGTTTCATTTTTTTTTTTTTTTGTTTCAGTTATCATTGCCATGTTAAACTGTCATAAAAGAATGTTTTAATAAATTTAGTTTGGGATCTTTGTCTATATTTTAAACGGAAGCAAAGTTTGAAGCAATGGGAAATTATTTGAATTAGAGATGCTGACTTTCCACCAGATTAACTGCACCTTTTTTCTAAATATCATTGAATAAGAATGTATTTTTTCATGCTCTGAGTGAGGAATTATTGTACAAAATTAAAATCTAAAATGATATTTTGAGGCAGAATTTCATATTTTTCTGTGGTTTGGCATCATCTTTTTCAGTTTTTTTGCAAATGTAATCCTTACAATTCCTTGCTTATTTTAATAAGCCATCCATTACACTGCATCAACCATTCCTCCTGCTAGGAAAATTACTTTTAAAACTTTAGTCATTAAAAAGTGAACCGTCTGAGAAGAACAGAAAGAACAATAACACAGGCATTAATGAAAAGCACTTCCTCTAACTGACATTCTGGTTATTGCTGTGTCTTAAATGCCAAAATCAGATAGTACTCTTTTGTAATTCCTTATATAATGAAATGCTTAAGAAATACTCTACTGTCATTGGACCATCATTAACAACTATGAAATTAGATGTCCCTTGGGTTTTTTCCAATTTAAAGAGGGTTAAATTGCTAATTTACATGTTAATTAGCATTCATTCTAAAGAACACCAAATGTAATTCCATAGCATCTAGCATTTAACAATATAGCTTATCAAGACACTAAATTTAAAAGAAGCTTTGCATTATTTGCAAGAATTGTTTTTTTTTTGAGGGTTAATGATGAAAGGAATCTTATTATTCTAAGTAACATGCAATTTGAAAAAGGATGAATAGTGCCAATTTATTTGCTTTATCACTGAGTAATATGAAAGCAGCAAAGCATTGGCAGGGCAGCAGGTTTAACAGTTCTTTATAAAGTTCACTAATCTGCACAGACTGGTAAGTTTAAAATTAGGAATTGTTTCTGGTGACATTTCTTTGGAATGTGTTGCCTCAAGTCACTTCTAATCACCGGAGTGTGCTCAGTGGTATTTGATAATGCTGCTTCTGCTGCTGCGGAGCTACTCTGGTACATGCACATGCTCTGATGTGCAGCTGAAGCATCTCTGTGTAGCAGACCTATAAATAAAAGCCTCCTTTCATAACATTTAAGAAAATATTGCATGTTATTATAAAGCAAGCATTCACTTTGAGAAAATTTCAAACTGGCAAAATAAATGTTCTTAGCACAGGGAAGCCACAAAATTATCATGTTGTTTATGTCCTGCTACGGGCATATGTTGTACACTATTCCTTTGCTTAAATGCTGATGTCATCCTGTTTTGCTTTGTGTTACCCTCATTTACATTCGTTTCTGTGATGTGACACATCCTGATTGTCCATTCCCCTGAACTGCTACTTCACCATTTCAAAATTGCTGGATTGCAGGTGCTCCGAAGCACAGAAGCCGTGATGCAAACCTTTTTTTTGAAAGGCAGGATTTCTTTATGTCTAAATAACAGAAAGAAGCATTCAGGACAAGAAAATTTTGATCTTATATTATCTAGCAGTAGTAAAAGATGAAAATGTGTATGAAAACAGCATTATACATTCCATTCTTTGCTTTTTCCAGACTCCAGACATTTTTTCTGCTGTGTAAATCCTTTGTATTATTTTCAATACAACACTGCGTGCCAATACAATATCTATGGTCCTCTCTTTAACAGAATTAGAGCTGTGAAATGTGGCCTATTCACTCAATTCTTCAGCTCTAAATGCAATGACTTAGACATTGGTGGCTGTAAGTGGCTGACGTTAAGAGTTTCCTACTGTGCTTTATTCTGGTATTTCTCCTCATTTATGGATTATTTCTCCTGGTCCTTTGTCTTGTAACTCCTTCTTCTCCCTTGTCTTCTAATTTCTGAGTGACACTTGCATACCTTTCTGTTCTTGCAGTTTCTGTCCACACCTATTTCCATAATTGCTTCCCAAAACCACTTGTTCTTCTGTTTCCCCCTCATTTCACATCATCCGTTCTTTTGCAGGCAGCAGCTTCATCCCTTGCACAAAACGGATTAAATTCTAAAGTACAGTCCATCTTCAGTACTGAGTCAGGGACTTTTCCCCAGGGAAAATAATATGCAACCTCAGATTAAAGATTTCATTACAGGGCAGATACATAAAAGTATTGGATTGGGGTGTCCCAACAGTCTTGATTCTGAAGCCTTCTCACTTCTTTATTCTTGACTTTGCAAATATTATATATTTTTACTGTCATTTACTAAAGCTTGTGATCCATACAGAAAATTTCAGCCCAATAACCAAGAGCAATGGAAAGCTTGTTCTTAAAATAAAAAGTGTTTGTAAACCTTAATTATAAGCATCACAATCAGTTCTGTATCTAACACGTGGAGTAATCTAGTTTCTAATCAAAACTAATTTAGAAACCAAAATGATGAATGAAAGAAGTTAATTCACATGAACAAATCCTGAAAGAGCGAGAAAAACTTTTAATTATGGAAAAGGCAGTGTGCAAAAAAGCGTAACTATTCATCAAGAAATTATCAAAAACTTGCTCTTCAGGAACAGTTGCAGTCAGAGTGGAAGTAATTTCTGGAAGTATGAACAAGAACATGCACTGAAAAATCAATGTATGATGAACAGCTAAGAAAGTATGAAGCTATAACAGAAATTAGTGAATGTAATAAATGGCATAGGCATAAGCAGCAACAAGAAAATCACTTGTTTCACAATGAGCAAGAGAACAGTGTGTCTTTAAGGCAAAAATACACCAAAATGATAGGATAGACTATAGAAATGAATTCTTTGCTTTTAGCTTTGGTCTTCATATAAAAAGAAACTAGACTAGACTAGAAATGTAAAGAGTATATTATTTCCAAGGGAAGAGAAAGATGTGCTTGAAAGGATAGAGCAGAGAAAATTGAATTGTTACATGTATTGTAGAATAATGAAGAAATAAAATAACAGTTGAGAATTCCTCAGCATCAATACCCCCAGATTCAAGAGAAAAAAAATGTTTCAAAGGAGCAGAAGTGTCTCACAAAGGTTATACCGGTGAGGAGTATCATTCTAAATAATGGTATTTAGAGGTGATCATTCTAAATAATGGTATAGTGGAGATAGTTAAAATATAAACTGGTACTAGATTTGTCTAAAGGTAGAAATAGGCAGGCATTTCCCTGAAATGAAAGAATACTTTGTGGAAAAAAATCTGTGAAACCATTGACTATATTGAATCATAGAGTCAATATTCTGATGTATGTGTCAAAAGCATACAATCTGACTAAAGATACTCATGGTAAATATTCTGGAGACGGAAAATATAAATAATAATAACTTTCATCTCTAACACCCCTCTCTTGTAAAACGTATAAGCATCATTCATTTTATGCATCCAAATATTTTAATTTATTTTTGGGAGGCTTCTAATAGGCCTACCTCTTAGAAAGTTCACAATTGTTTTCAGGACTGGGCCTAATTTTAAACCCTCTAAATTGCAGACCTACAACAATTTGTGTATTTGATAGTTGCTTTTGAGCATAGAAACCCATTGGTAGTTAAAGAGGACAATAACTACCACATATACAAAATTCCTGTATCACTTCAAGTCCACTTCTAAACCAGCTGTTTGAGGGAATCTAACATCATGTTACTGTTTCTCTTGTTTGACTCCTTTTCTTTAATCTTACTAGGGATGTGAGAAATGTGAAAGTTTTGTTACAAGTATGCCTGTATTTCTTGACAAGCGTCAAACCGAGGTGATTTTTGTGAGTTACAGGAGTAGAATCCTGGCGGCTGCAGACAGCACCTCTCACTAACTGAGAGCAAGAAATTACAAGGTGTTTTACCATTCAGGTTGTTTCCTGAGGAGGCCACAGAATACAGACCCCATGTGCAAAACTTGGCCCTGCAGAAGCAGAGCCAGTGTTCTGTTTTTAAAAGGTCAGCTTATTAAAGGCCAGTGTCCTGACGCAGAGGTACAGGAGCAGGGGCTACAAGGAAGGACCTTGGCCCTGTCCACATGGGAGCACCAGAGGAACAGAGAGTCCACCTGCGCTTCAAGGGGAAAAAGCAGGGACTACACAAGCACACACAAGTAGTGAGCCTTCATGCTGGTGTAGTCCTGCCTGTGATAAGTGTGTTCTTACAGCTAAATATACATTACTTTGTCCACAAGAAGATTTCTTAGCATGTTTACCTAATTTCCCAGATCCTAAGGTGAAACTCCTCAGATACTGCCAAACCAGTTTTCTTTCCTCCAAATGAAAATTGTTTGGATAATAGAGGTTTACTTTAGAGCCAAAAGACGAGACTTACTTTTCCCTCCAATAAATATGGAGGTGCTGGAAAGAGCACTCTCAAGATGAACTAACAAGATCTCAGCATTTACACTTATTCCTGGAGTTTTCTCTGAGTTAACTTATCAGTGCATTTTCTGGGTGGTAGCAGCAATACTAGCTAAAATGTAACCATATTTGCTAGCTTTGATGTTTAACAGGAGCTAAATCTCTGCCTGAAATTAGAGTTTAAATCCATAAGCACCATAAAGGCTTAACAGTAAGTGCCAACAGCTGTACACACTAAATCAGACTCTCATGCCAAAAATATAACCAAATGCTGGTATGCATGGATATAAATACTGAAATACAGGTATGTGCTTGTAAACTAGAGTAGAATGAAAGTTCTATTTGCTTACTTAGTACTGCCTGCTTCAAGGACATTAAAATTTATGTTGTGGGGTGCTTTTTACAGTTTTTTGTTTGTTTGTGTATTTTTTATCATGCGAGAGAATGTAATGCATTTAAGTGTACGGTTAAATTCTGACAACAAAACTAGAGACTTGCTTTGTCATCAGAAACCCCAAGATGGCAATACAGTCTTGTTTTTCTTTGCCGCTTATTTTGATTATTATTATTATCATCACAATTATTATATTGCAGTACATGGAACAGATTTGTGATTTTCTCATTTGCTGACATCTAAAAACCTTGCTGATTGCTAAGGATTATTTATACAAAATACTGAAAGCTCCAACTACTTTGATGTTAACTGAATGGATGAACATTGCGCATGACCTGGAGTTATTAAAAGATTCCATTTATAAAGTCAACCAAATATACATCTGTGTTCAAATCTGGCTTATTTTTAACAACACGGTTGAAAAGAACTACACTTACATGTTATTTTCAGTTTAGCCTACTTCCACATATATTACATATTCAGGTAGCAGCCTATCTTGGTTATCTATATCCTGATCACTTTTGAATGAATTCACACCCAGGACCCTTTTGCTTTTCAGTGTTCAGATAGCTTCAGCAAAGTCAAGGTACTCTGTTCTGATGCAGCTAACTTCTGTTGCAGAGAATACAGTGAGCAAGTGAGAGCAAGCATCATTCACCTTGATGCTTGATGAGAGAAACTGCAGATTTATCAAACGGGCTACTCCCTGTGACTGTTGCCACGGACTTTATAAAGTCATAGGAAAAAACACAAAGGAAAAAACACTAAGGAAAAAGGCTGTGATTTCAAGTGGGTTAGCTGATATGTGGTGGGCCAATGACACATGACTTTCTCAAAGAAAGTCACTCACACTCCTGCCCCAGCCTTGTTAAGTATCAGGCTTAACAACAGAGAGCTCAGGTAAAGCTGGATGGGAGTGCGAACTTCCAATCAGACAGTTTTTCTGTGTTCGATTTATCCAGCCCTGCACTAAAATAATTTAACTTCCAATAGCAGGTAATACCAGTGAAAAACTCTTGTAGTGTGTCAGGAAAGATGTTGAGACTAATGCTGACAAGAAAACCAAAGGAATAAGAACTGCTTAACAGTCAGACAATGTTACTCGAAAATAGATAAATAATATTACAACTCTCCAGGGTCATTACAGTGTTAGAAGATAATGAAGATGTAGGCATTGATCTTTGATGGTCTGTCAAAATTCTATGCATATATATGTACACATACATCATATTTTTATATCTATAAGTATGAAGGTATGTAGAGAGACAAAGTCTGTCAGTATACTGCTTTAGAATAATCTAACACAGAAATACAGCAGAAAGACCAGTTATGCAAACAAGGCCAGACTGTCATAACATTTTGCAGCCTCTGAGGACAGGGAGGGCAATGGCTGGTACACCAACTGCTAGGTTCAGGACTCAGCACTTCCAGCTATAACAACTGGTTGAAAACATCTATAAGAAAATGGATCACAAAATTAATTTTATGAAACCATAATATTTGGAGATTAAAGCCATAATTCTCTGAATAAAATCTGTTTCCTCTCAAAGACAACCAAAAGACTTATGATTAAGTACTCAGTGCAATATCCTTTTATCTGCCTTTCTGTCTTCTCTAAACATCATTGCCACTTTAATACAAATCGTGAATTAGTAGCATTTAAATGGGAAATCATATGGGAGGACTACACTGTATTGTTACTGAGATGCAAAGAGTGTCTCATTTTAATTTACTCTCCATTAGAAGAATGATGTCTAGCACATATCCATGCAGAGTACTAAAGCTACCCTCAAATTACTGCTGGGAAACAGAAAACATACCTTCAGAGGAAGAAGCTCTTTTGGTGGCTAATGTCCCTTCCAGAATAAACATTTTGAAATTAGGCTAACTAAACACACAGGAAACCAGAAATTATGTTTTTGGGGTTTTTTTTTGTTTGTTTTTTTTTTTTTTCTTAAGATTGCTTTGATAAAAGCATGAAGAATAGAGGCTTTTCTGTGACTGACTATAAAAGTCAGAGAAAATGGTACATCCACACTATTCCTAGAGGCAAACTAATGCTGCTCCCAGATTTGGCTGACCAGGTAAGAAGAGAGAGGGGACAAGAGACTGAATTACCCTGTCACATCAGGAGGGTAGCTAGCTAATCCTGCACTAACTGAGCTTCTGAACTACACTGAAAGGGCAGGATGAGGTGAGCTTGCACTGCCAGTTGATATTCTGTATGTGTAGTGCATTTCTGTGCAGACTCTTAGTTTCAAGCACTATGTCTGGCAGCTCTTAAAGCACTAAATTTATCTGAAAATTAAGAAGAGTTTTATTGCTTAAACAAGCCCTTTTATAACAGAAACGTGCCAAAACCTCCCCTGCCCAGCAACCCAATCATAGCTGGTGCATGATTTAGCATAAACTGCTTTTTGCAGGGGGAGCGTGTGAAGAGGAAAGCACACAAATGGCTCCATTTGAGTTCAGATACAGTTCTAATGACTTAAAAAAACAGCTGAAGGGTGAAAAAGTCCTTTATGCAGCAAATGGGGTTTTATAAGGATTAGAGTCACATGTTTAGGATCTGGAAAAGCATTTGTTTTGTATTATTATAAATTTTTTTTATGGATTAATTAATGGAATGGTGATGAGAGGAATTGCTTTTGATTTAATACATAAATGCATAACCTGGTTTGGGAGTGATGGGACAAAAGAGTCCCGTTATTACTCATGGGTAACTGACTGAGGTGCTTGAATTCAGCAGGATGGTTCAGCATGATGAGTGGGCAGACCTTAGGCAGTTTTTTAATGAAGTACTGTGATAGATGCACACAGAAAATTCCAGAGTGATTTACATCCTCTGTGATACTGCAAAAGACAATAAGATTGCTTTCAGGGAGAGTGAGGAGTTTTGCCTTTAGCATTGCTCATTTTATGCAACATTATTATTTCTAATCCTCTGTCAGAAATACCTGCAACTTCTTATGGTTTTACATATTTGTGAAATAGCTCCTGACCCCCGTGAATGCACAAGAGTGATCACACGGAGGACACTTATTCCCTGGAAACTTGGATGCATGCAATACATAAGCACTTTAATGTGAGCACTAGCAGAAATACAGGAGAAAAAAATACATCTATGGAATCTAGTTACATGTGCTTAGCATGTCAGGTCAGCAGATATGATCTGTCACTTCAGAGGTTCAGAAATGTTCATTCCTGAACTTTGCAAATGGTTTTCTTTAAATTCTGAAGTGTTTGTATGAATTAATTGCATTTTCCTTCCATATTGCCAACTGAAATATGGATTTTGATAAAATTAGAGGAAAATTAGGATGCAGGAAATAAGGTTAATAAGCACATTTGGGTAGAATATGCCTACCACATATACATGTAATAAAATTGATACAAAAAGAGATTAAAAAAATAGTATTTACTATCTTTTTCCAGGAATCCAACATCTTATTAGGGATTATTTTATATCATGTTCTGCGTGCAAGGCAAAATGTATTTCACCCTGAGAAACATTATGAGACATAGATTTTAACTCCAGAGACAGCTGCTTTAAAAAAAAAATTAAATAAACAAACTCTTTTCTGCCCTTGAAACAGCACAATCAGCTTGAAACAGCATGGTCATATGCCTTCTGCATCCAAAAGAGGGACCTGGTTATTTGAGGAAGTGGTCTTTCCCCCTGCCTGTGGTTTTTAAGTAATTCCACATTTAAATATATCAAATTAAGTGTGGACATTGGTATTAAGCATGTATCTAAAACTACAGATGGAGGTCTTTCAGTCAGAGTAGCTTAAAAGAAATTGTGATAAAGATGAATATTTTCCATTTTAAAGGAATGCAGCATGTTAAAGTTGAAAATATCAAATGATGAATTGTCTTCTACTTGAGTGAATCTAGAAACCTCCCACAATCAATGAGGAGGGAAGAGAGACCATTGTAACATGCAAGACATTTGTCAGGTTTACCTGTTTATGAGCGTGGTCATAAGAATTGATGTGGTTGTCAAATTCCTGGTGTTTGTGGTACTGCTTGTCACACAGTTCACAGTAGAAGTTCGCCTTCACATCCTCCAGGGCCTTGGCTGCAGCTTTCTCCTTCTCAGCGTAGTCCTGCAGAGGCAGAAGCAAAGGGAGACACTTCACCTGAGATCATGAACTGTTGCTTCAACAGCTCTTTTCATCATCCACGCTACAAGCACTGGACAGCTAAAACACCAGACTCCATCCCGAACATGCTAAGGAGGTTTTGGTCTTAAGTTGGATTTAGTAAAAGAGTTGTGTTTCTTGGGGAATTGTTCTTACTACTCATTGTGGGTTCCGCAGCAAGAAAAAGTAGAGAGGAACGGGGTGCAGAGGAATAGCATCAGGATACTGCCTAGCTCCTGGGCAGGGAAGCCGAGCAGTGAAGAAAAGTAAACCCCCAGCGTTAACCCTGACACCAGCTCTAGATTGCCCCAACATCTGTCTGCTCTTTCAGGTACTATCACTCACAAGAAATAAACTGGTTTAATCTGACCCTATGGCAGATTTTCTTTTGTGTTCTGCTTTCTGCCTTCTATGATATATTCAGTGGAGCTAGGCTGTTATGGCTGGCTGAGATTTCCCTGGAGCAGAGCCAGCTCTGCAAAAGCCTTTTCCATTCCTCCCTGTCCTTCCCAACATCTGCATGAGGGGACACACCATCCAGCCTACCCAAATTGGAAGTAACCCACTTGTCTTGCCCGCTTGACACAGGCCACAACCTCTGAGGCGAGCACTAGCTCATGTCCAGGCTCATGCAAACACAGGGGAAAACAGGGAAAACACGATTAGTTCCTGCATAGTCGCCCTCCATATCTCCCCCGTGACACAAGTGAGTGCTATGGAGAGTCAAATACTTCAATTCAATACATAATATTAGGTAAAAAGGGAAAACTTCAAACATAGGAGTCAAAAGTTGCTGATCTCAAATTAATGCACTTAAATAAAGGGCCTGATATGCAAAATTGGCAGCAGCCTTTGTCAATCGTATTTCTTTTAAAAGTCCTTTATTATACTGTTGTTATTATTATGACAGTTGCTTAAAAATTTTCATTAAAGTGCAAACTTCTGACATGGGAAACAAGAACAAAAAAGTTGGTAGAAGCTATTCATTTTATATTCATCTTGACAAACTGGTATTTCTTGAGTGTATGTAATATATTGCCAGGGATCACAGTAATTCATCATTTGCTGGGTTGTTTTACTCTCCTAAAGAAATGAATACTTTCTGCTGCCAGGCTTTCCATGCAGTCAGTGTTGTCTGCTGTCCATATGCTTTCACCACTCTTTGCGTGACAAACTCAGAGTACACCAAAACCAGGACACACTGCACCTCTGGGACAGCCTGCTCTTAGCACATCACACTGCCCAGCACTGCTCCAGGGACCAGAGCAGAGTGGAGCCTGGTTTTTGGGTGTGGCAGATCAATATGAACGTACATTTTGAGCCCTTCAGAGGGGGAAGGACTTTCTTAATGAGTGACATGATTCAAGTCTGACACTTGGCCAAGCAATCGGATGCTGTTTGTCAACGTGACACGCTGAACTTTGCACAGCTCTGTGCTGTGAGCCCTTCTGCTTTGGTCTCATCTTTATACGCTCAGATTGGTGTGAGTAGGTCTTTTTTGCACCATAGTTTTAGAGGCTGCCTTTGCTAGTGAGATTAAACTTAGCTGTCTAGAAGTTAGGTGTATGGATAAGACAATATCCCAAGCTTCCTCTGGAAGAAACAGAAAAATGCTAGACACTGCCAAATGGTTATTAATCCCATCTATTTCAAAAATCCATTTTAGGATGAGATTAAATTCTTCAGAGATTCTAACTCTCTCCAACCACTGCAAGGCTCTAAATTACTAACCTGGCCTACATCCTTAGTTCTTAGATTGCTGAATTCAAAGATAATATATTCTATACTGTATTTCTTTAGATTCAATTCTAAATCTCCCCATGAAACTTACATGAACTGACCTACTTGAAGACGGGAGGTCAAAGGGGAACACTGTACCCGGAATTTTGATTTTACATCTTATAGATGATACCAATGACATGCCAGTCCCTCCCAGAGGGGAAATATCCAAATAAATCTCTTTCCTGCAAACATATAGTTTAGGTGGGTCAAAATACTATAGTACACTCGGAAAACAACTACCCTGACCTAATATTTCTCCTGTTGAGAGGCTGCTCAATTATGGTAGTTAATACTTGATTGTATCAGGAGAAATATTCTCACAATCAAATAGTTAAATGCTTTCATTAGTTATTTAAATTTACAGAGCCCATTAAAAAGTGATACTTTTCAGCTTATGCTTCAGACCCATTGTTTTGCCAGCATTAATTATTCACCAGGCCTTTGATATAATTAAAATGCATAAATTAGAACGTGGATGCAATAGTATTAATTATGCAGAGATACCTTCCCTGAAAGTCAAGCGTTGGAGGCAACATATTTTTATTCTGAGCTGGAAAAAATGTAAGTTTTGCACTCACTGGAAGCCAGCCAAAACATAATTGTTTTGGGGGAGGGGTTGTGCCTTTTTTTTTTTTTTTTTTTTCCCTTTGTGTGGGCTTG
>VZTE01003211.1:334857-377951 GCA_013397775.1 Eulacestoma nigropectus | reverse complement strand
AATTGTTTTGGGGGTGGGGTTGTCACTTTTTTTTTTTTTTTTTTTTCCCTTGGTCTGGACTGTCAATTAAATGTTTACAACCTGCTCCATCTTTACTTCTGCTGAAGGAGAAGTCTAATTGTTTGGGGTGAACACACCACATTACTGTCTGTGAAGCATGACCGAAACTGCTGCTCTCAAGCATTCCAAACTGCCAACTTTATCTTTCTCAGCAGAAATTAATACAGTTCCCTTCACATAAAGATGCTTTAAAATAGCAACAAGGCAGCTCCCAGGTGCATCCTGAGATAATCACAACTACCTCTATTGCCTTATTGCTTAATTGTGCTTGTCTACCATGGCAAAAGATACAACTTCCTGCTTGCTTATCAGATGCAGGGAAATTGAATGCCACATCACATACTTTAGAAAGGTCATGGATTTTTCTTTCTCTACAATGACATAAGAACTTCCTTCACTACTGTAAATTGTGCATAGTCAAATGAATTTTCACATCCAGACTTCTAATATCATCCCACTAGGATTATATAGACGGATGGTCAATTCTGGCATGATAAATGCAATCACATGAAAGAAAATCTATAGAATTACACCTGTAGAAAACATATGTGATCATGAAGGCCTGATTACACCAGTACAGACATAGGCAAGCAGGAAAGATGCACCAATGCATTTTGCACTGTGGATCTTCAGTGGTAATGAATATGTGTCACAGTCTCATAAACTTTATTCTGGATCACACCGTCCTTAGTACCCATAGCCTGGGTAGACATGTGTTACCAGTTCTGTCTTCGAGTCACGGACAACAGTGGTGCAAGCTGATGTTAAGGGTGATGCCATCCTTGTAGGGTGAAACCATGATCTAACCAACTTCCGTGGTGCTGGATGCAGATAGTGTGGTGTATAAGGATAAACAAGTGCAGAATCTGTATCTGAATGCATTTTTTCTAGAAGCCTGCAAAATGGTTCTGTATTACAGATTGTAATTGCATTCACATCAATTTGACCCACAGAGGCACATAACTGTAATAATTATTTATATATTGGATTAATTAAAAAAAAATATTTCTATTGCATGTTAGGCTAGAAGTGCTTTTACTTAGCAGCTACTTTTGCAATATGCTTCTTATTGTGAAAATGCAGTTAATGGTAGCTGACATTACATTTTCTAATATATGGAAAATCAATGAAAAATCCCATGTAACTGAGTTTTCTTGAATGTTGGCACTGACATCTAGTCAATTAGAAATCATTTATTAAATCAAGAGTCTGTAATAGATATTTAATAGACTGCATGGCCATTAAAGGATGCTGATCTAGACAAAACAATACCACATTTCTTGTCTCAGTAACTGATAGTAAATATATCTGCTACGTTCAAACTGACTAAGGTGAGAAGTAGGTCACTTGATACAATAAAACTTTCAGAGGCAATTTTCTACAAACCCATGGATTTCTATAAATATGGTGAAGTAAATGCAGGGTGCTTGTAATAGAACATGAGAAAAATATAGCATCATTAGCCCACTTTTGATTACCTGTCCCTAAACTGGAATGCGAAACTAGTGACAGAACAGCTAACTCACATAAATGCAGAGCTCAGTTAGTGACAGACTGCTCCCTCTGCGGGGACATAAGCAATCAGAGTTTGGTAACTTAAATATAATTTTGTGAACCAGATTAAATATGAAGGCAAGTATTAAATACTTATGCAACTGCTGAGGTGCTTCTTGGGGGTTCTCAGACTAGAGGTTAAAGGAGAAATAGGACAAATATAAGCACATGAATTAGCTACAGATTACAGTCTACATCTAAGACTTTTAAACATATTTTCATTCGTGATTTAGATGACAAAATTAATTGTGATTATGTATGAAATCTATTAATGATACTAATTAACGGCACAGGGCATAGAAATGCTTTATGGACTAGGATAAAGATTCAAAATCACTGTAATAATCTTCAGATATGGTCTTAAATCAGCAAGATAAAATTCAGTAAGATGTGTGTCAAGTGCTGCACTTTGGAGGGGGAAATCACATTCATCAATATGGGATTGTGAAGAGCTGAGTAAATGTAAATGCAAGGAAAAAGGCCCAAGAGTTAGAGTCAAAAAGAAATTAAATGAAAGTCAACAATGAAAGTCAACAATGAAAGTCAAGGCAAATCACATTCTGCCATGTTAATAGTAATGTTGTAAGTAAGATGCTGAGGGTAATTTTTCCACCTGATTCAGTATTGGTGAAATGCCAGCTGTAGAATACTATTTGGTACATTTGCACAAGCAAATAACTTGGCTTCTAGAATCTGGCCCTCTATCATTCCCACTCCATGTGTGATAGTTCATTCTCAGGCTTTCCCATTTCAGAGTTCCCTTTGAGATAAAAATGATTGCAGTTCCAGAATAACATTTGGTGCAGGGACCACACTCTACAGGAAGCAAAGATGAGACACCACCAACCTCTCCATGCTCTGTAGAGTCTTAGGAAAACTCAAATGATTTTTCTTAAAGAAAGCAACACTTTCATGCCATAAAAACACATGCATTATCATGCCACAAAAGAACTACCCCAGCAGTGGTTTAATGTAGCCCTTACACTTTCCATACAGACTGAAATCAAAACAAACACAATAATTACACCTAACAGTACCAGACAGGCTTGATGAGACTTAGGGCAAGTACAGACACATGGACAGTTTGCTCTCGGGTGTGTGTGCTTTTTGGGGAAAGCCAAAGTGTAGATGTAGCCTTTGAGACAGTTTGCTTTCACAATTCGAGAAAGTGATAGATGTACTTGAGAGATCTTTGAGCAGAAGAGAGGGATAAGAGGTTTAAAAGTAAGTTACATGCCCAAATTAGGCAAATTAGATATCAATCTGTAATCCATATTTTCACTGGATCATTAATGTGAGCACTTGTAAATAACATTTTTGAGGGAAATGTATAGAATTGCCCAGGTTGGTACAGAACATCTTTGGGTAGTCAGGACCTGTGCATAGACGTGTAGAAACAGCAATTTTAGAACCTTCATTTTGAGTGCTCGTTTACCACATCTTCCTCATTCACCAATTTTAGAGGTAGCTGCACATAATTTTTATGTCCTTATATATTTTCTTCTGCAGCTAGAGTGAGATAGATTTTAAAAGATTCTTAAAACTCAGCAGGTAGGTGATAGAATACAGGAAGTAATCGAAGTACTTGTGTGCAGTGTGAAACTTGACTGCCACAAAGATGTCCTGATATTAGGATGTGTAACTTAACATCAGGTTGGTTGAAATTAATGAACTTTTCCCTGAAAGCTCTCTTTTTTCTTCTCCCTGTTCTGTTTCCTAAAGACTTTACTAGGGAAGTTTAGCTGCGGAGATAGACTAAAAAGCAAGTGATTTGTTCAGCTGCAATAGCCAGCAGTACAGAACATTTTCATTTATCTCACATATGTTCTGCCATTCTACACCTTGAAAACTCTATGCAGAGTTTTTGCCACTGTGGGATCTACAGTGAGAAATTACAGGGTTATCTATTGCAAAGAATTTTTCCTTCAAAGGCAGTAAATGCTGTCATTCTCAGCTGACTCATAGAAGGCAACACTTCTACAAATAAATACATCTTCATATTTCTCACACTCAAGCGATTACTGCAACATTTTCAATTATATGCCCATCCATTTGCTACTAGAATGCTGAGAAGTGCAATGCTTTTAGCAGGTCCTATATGACTCTCAGAGTACAAACATGCTGGGACTAATAGGACATGTAAACCAATTCCTAATCTAATTGCTATCAAAATCATCACTGCTGACTGTAACAAACCTTACAGGACAAAAGAATTCAAAGAACACAAGTAGATCTATTCAGATCTTCAGAAAATCTTTTATTTTCTAAGACACATTGCTGCTTCTGGTAACTTTATAAAGGAATTGAACTTTGAGATTTCCTATACACATTTTCAACATTATAAATAGAGAATATAACCACTAAAACTCTTTGTTGTGGATACAGGGGGCATTTTTCAACATCCTGATGTGATTCAACGTTTTTCTCCTCATTTTCAGAAATTGGTGGAACTGAGGGAGCTGCATATATTGAATTTTCTGTAAATGGGATCAAGAGTTGACCTGTAAAGGTAATTAGGTACCTAACTGTAAGTTATATAAAAAATTGTATGTATTCAGTTTAATTTTTAGAGAAATATATAATTAATCAAATTTGAGAGTTTAGATCATTTTATATTGCAAAGGGATATATCTAAAAGGAAGTATGTGCTGGTATTTGCTGGGACAGAGTTAAATTTCCTCATAGAGAAACTCTTCTTCAGAGTTAATTTTTTTTAGTTTTAAACTGGGGTTAAACCATGACAAAGTAATTATCAAAATATAATTTATTTAACCAAGAAAAAACTGCCTGGAATTGCATGCAGTTCAGAAATAAGAGTTCTGGGATAAACAGCCAGCTTAAAGAGGATATTAAAAATAGAGTGGAAATAACATAAATGGAAACAAAGTTCAATTTGAGAAAATCAAGGGATAAAATGGAGATCAGTGATGAGCAGTGTCCCCATAGGTGCATATTAGGACCAGTGCTGTTCAATAACATTATTGATGGCATAGTGGGATCAAGTGCACCTACAGAAAGTTTGCAGATGATAAGAAGCTGAGTGGTGTGGTTGGCATGCCTGAGGGATGGGATGCCATCCAAAGTGTACTGGAAAAGCTCAACAAGTGGATGTATGTGAACCTCATGAGGTTCAACAATGCCGAATGTAAGGTCCTGCACCTGAGTCAGGGCAACTCCCAGTTGTAAAAGAAGGTGATAAAGGATCTGGTACCATATATTAACCAACTAGTGAGATGCAGATTAAAAAAAAATAAATTGAATACAGCAAATACACAATTTCCAAATAGACCGGGAAATATACTCAGGCATAAAGATCAAATGATGTATATAAAGCCTTCAGTATATTGAGGCTGGAATCCATAATGGAAAAGTCTTTTCCATCAATGGAAAAGACTAAAGGACAACTTTTGCTCTGAATTTGCAAGTGTCATTTTAAGATGAAGCATGATATATTTATGAGGGGCAATATATGATGCAATTTGGTTGACTAAATTTGATTTGAAGATTTAGGAAAATCTGACGTTACACTAAATCTGCTTAATGATTAATGTGATGCTGTTTGATTTTTATCTCTGAGCTTCATTGTTAATCTATGGCCTATATTAATGCTAGCATTAGCATTTGACTTACTGCTTTGAAAGAATTTCCAAGCATAAAGTCATTAAAGAACAATTTCAAAATACAAACGCTGCCATTAAAAAAAAAAAAATTGTTGCAATTCAGTATCTAGAGCAACAGCCCTAAGAAGATGAAGAAATATGATTCAAGGATGGCCCGAGAACATAAAGGGCATCAGAACTGTCAAAATTACTGGTGGTAGAGGATGAAACAATTTCTGGGGTAACTGGAAACGAATGTGTTTTTCTCAGAGTAAGGGTTATATTCTAGGCATTTAAAAGCAAATTCTAAGAGCTTCATGCGTAAGATTAAAAAGATAAAAAATTATGGAAGATCTCAATATATTTCTAGCTACTCTGCAGATTTGGTGATTAGTGTAACTGCTCTAAATCTACGCCCTACTAAAGGTTTCACTGAATTTACATGTCAATATGATTGTGGAAGAATGTAGATAGAACAGAAATCGTTGTTTTAAGTTGGACAAAAGAACTCTTCCTCTTAAGGAGAAGAAGAAAAAAAACCATCATTCACTTTTTCCTTATAGTCCTGCTTTTCTGCACAAATGCAAGTCTTTCAGTGAATCTGATTGTGACATTTTTGTCTGCCTTCTATTCAAAGTCAATTCCTTCAATTTGTTCCCTGATTCATACTACTTTCTCTCTCCTCCTCTCAGGTGATCATTTCTTTTACTCCTTTTCTGACGAGTGAGGTATTATCAATTAATCTGAAGAGTTAGTCCTCCATTTATATCTTACCAGTCTCGCTTTTCCACTTGTGATTTTTAGAGTACAATGCATGTTCTAGCACTGCATTTAATGGATTGTGTGATGTATTTCTTTGTCTGTCGCCTCTTTTCAGATTAAATGTACTTGGCATTTTTTAAGATCTTTGTACATTTTGACCTAAAGGCTTCTTCTGTAGAACACAATGGAATTCAACTTATATGTAGTGTCTTTCATATTTGAGTCAGCTAGAAGCACTTCGCAATAATGATATTGATCATGCAGTAGTTGTGTAGGAAATACAGCATTTATGAGCATAATAGTTATCACACAACTCATATATGGCTGTTAGAACCATTTTTATTAAGTGCCTTTTCCACAAAATACAGGCTAATCATATCAAATAGCATTTTATAGTCTTTAATACCAATAGCATTAAACATTTAAATCTCTCTCTTTTAATATTGTTGGACTCTTTCTTTGCAGATACCTCAATATTAAAATCAGTTCATGTAGACTTATTCAATATCATAAATGATGCAATATGTCTAATATCAGTGGGTTTCTTTGCTCACAGCAACAGAGAATAATTTTTAATTTTATGATGAAATATTAATAAACTATTAGTAAATCCAGATTGGTCAATTTATTTCTTATATTATGTAGATTTGCAATCTACTTCAGAAAATGTCTTACAGGGTAAGCATTAATCATACATTTGAATTATATTTATACCATTCACCTTCTCTTAAAACTCATCCATGAAATACTGCATCATTGTTGCATTGTGTAGCATTTGATGACAAGTTTTTAACCAGAAATCTGTATTTCTGCACATTAGCTTTTCATGTATTCTTTTTTTAGTACTATTATTATTATTTTTTTAACAGAAGCCCAGAACACTGATTTATGAAAGCTTTGGTTTTTCTCAGCACTTGAGATTATCCAAGGGAAAAAGAAAGAACTCCAAATTGCTGTATGAAGTCCAAAAGGAAAAAAAAATTATTTACACACACATATATCCCTCTTCTTCTGCAGCTCCCCAAATGCATTCATGTGAGTTACAAAATTCTATATACTTTTTTTGTTAACTTTGCAATTTTATGCAACCTACAATTCCATGACCTGACCTAAAGCAAAAAACAATCTTTTCATTTAGATGAAAATATAATATTTTGGAAAAAATGCATGGGAGGGAGAGAGACAGAGGGAGAGAGAGAGGGAGATAGAAAAGATGTGTGTGACAGGAAGGACGGAACAGAGGAAGGAAGGAAGGAAGGAAGGAAGGAAGGAAGGAAGGAAGGAAGGAAAGAAGGAAGGAAGGCTTTTTCTACCTCCATTTCAGCCAAGTGCTTATGGCTTGAAACTCACCCTGCAGTGAACATGGCAATAAAATTAGTTAATTTTTAAATACAACTGGACACTCAACTTGTAGATTAATGGCACCATTATGGCAATTTCCAAAGGAAGACTCTCTGCTATCCCATGTTCTTCAGCCATGACGCAGGAATAACTGCCTGGTAGCAGCCCAGGTATCCAAGTGCTGAGTGGTTTTCTGCACAGTTTTCATGCTCAGTGTACAGCAACTCCAGGGGTACACAACAGAATCTTTACATCCCATGGTATCCTGCTCGGTTTACAGATGATCCTGCATGACTTCGCGTCTTTGATCTCTTGCCTTCTATTTTTTCTGGTCCTTCCTTTCCTTCAGGTTACAACCCATGGCAGAGACAGAATCCTGGTCCTTCCTACCCTTTTCTGTGTTTACCAGGCTGTAGAATTGGTAGTGATGGTCATTAATCAGCTCTAAGTCTGCAATATTTTTGATTACTTATTCATGGGGAAAAAAAAATAGCCAGAATATATCTTTAGACCAAATTCTTGGCCTTCATGAGGATGTGGAGAAACCCCCATGCTCACAGTCAGTTGCGGCACCTTGTGCCATTTACCAGCTTCTCTCTCTGTGCTATCACCCGGGTTAAGGACAAGTTGCAAAAGGGCATGAAGGGCGATCAAAAAATGTTGGTCTAATATGCTCCACCCTATCCTCACATCTTGGTAAAGTGCCTTCCCAGAAGCTGTGTAACAAACCACAACTGTAGCTGCCTCAACCCCCAGCCCAGGCTCTCGCACGGCACAGCATGGCCTGACTCAATGGAAGCTTTGCCACTGATTCTAATGAGACCATAACATCCAGCAAGCACAATAAATGGGAAAACAAAACAAACAAAAAGGAAGATACAATTCAATCCAGCGGGATTTACCGAGACGATTCAAATTAATAAAAGGGAGGGTGAACACATTCTTGCAGAGGCAGATTTGAAAAAAAAACACAACAAGGTGTGGAAAAGGAAAATATCTGGTTTTAATCAAAGACTACATTTTTTTTCTGCTGTGGTATTTTGTGAGTAAAATACTAATATGTTACCAAATTGATAGCAAACATCTACTGTGCTCTTGAATTCATCATATATGATTGTTGGCATTAGGAACAGAACTATATAATACAACATACAATTTAAAATAAAATGTCAGTATCTGGGACACAAAAGATCTTAAACAGATACTTTGTTGAACAAATAAAAGATGATCCATCCTCATCTTCCCTCAAATGAATAAACTGTATAACACAGAGCTAATTCTGTCACAAGTACTGGGTTGGGAATATGTTACCCAGACGTAATGAGCACTTCTAGTGCTGCTATGGGGACCTGAGGCTTCCTGAGACAACAACTCAAGCAGCTGATTGCTGCTTGATGCTGTAAAATGAGGCCTCCTGGGGTGTCCATTAATCCTATGAATTTACTGAACACAGGGCAATGTAGAGGTGCTTGATTTCAGAAAAATGCGCTGGGCTGGCATCTCTCAACTTGAAAGAATATTTCTGGCTTCACCATCACCTATTATAAATACAAATGGGAAGTTCTCAGCTCCAGGAGTATCATCATTAAATTTCTTGCCTTACTGTGTCCCATTTCTAAAGATGAGTCTTAAAGAAATGACTGAATTTATACCCATTACAGACACTCTGGATTCTTCTTTTTTTTTAAACTGTGATTCTGTATTGAATATTTAATGATTTTAATGCAACATAAGTGAATAGAAGTAGTTCCTAACTTTGATTTTTATAACCTGTTAGTCCAACCATTTGTGTCATGAAACAATGCACAATCTTATTAGGTAACGGTGCATTTCCTTAATGAATATGAATACAAGTGTGTGAGCTCTCTAACTCTTGATCTAATTAAAATAGATGACTCAATGAATTAATGATTAGACATTTCCTTCCAGTATTTAAAGCCTACATAGAAAACTATCTGTTCTTAAATAAAATGCAGCAAACAAAAAACATGATTATAATCTCACTGGTTTGCCACTGCCTTCACTAGAATGATACTTGGTTACATAACTGTACGTATGAAAGCAGAAGCAAAGGAATGGCATTTTCAGCTGGACGCTCAGTCATATGGTTTATTTTTCGGTAGTCCTGAAAAGAGCAGGGAGTTGGACTTGATCATCCTTCTGAGCCCCTTTGAACTCAAGATACTATATGACTCCATGATTCTTGCAGCAACGCAGTCCTCTAGTACATTGAGAATTCACTGAATTGCCCAAAAAGGTCTGGGCACCACACCCAGTGTTTTGTGTAATGTCGTGCATGTACCCACAATCAATCTGAATGCAATTAATAAACTATTCGGTAACTCAGACTGAGGTGGTATTTAAAATACAAATAAAAGTTTAACAAATAAAAAAACCACAGAAACTTTTCATGGCAAGTATATTAATAAGCCTGGGGGAATTATTTTATATGGTCTTTTTCTTGTAATTACTTCCCTTCTGCACAAACTTTCTACTGCCACAGTTTCTAAACCTTATTATTTTGTTTCCATGACACTTCACTGCTTACATTTTGGTTTAAAACAACCTATTCTAGTGAATTTCCATTGCTGGTGATTTGGGTCTACTGCACTTAACTTTCATCCCTGAGCAGCTTTGCTCTACACTGTCAATATACTGCCTGGAAGACCCAACAGAAAATCAGCCATTACAAGACTTGATGTACTAGTACATGGCTGGATTGTTCTGAGCTGGCTCACACCGATATCAACAGCTATCTCATGGGACGTGTCTCTCACTAGTGCAAGCATTCACAAACATCTCCCTCACATGTGGGGAATAACACAAGTGCACTGCAGAAATGTACAGGAAATAATATTTTTGTCAGGTCTCATTGCCTGTATTTAGAGATAGTCTCCACCCTTTTTAATACAAGTACTATGCCATAGGAAATTTCTAAAGCAGAAGTTCTGACTCAATTCATTAGGGCTGTTACTAGTTCATTCAGGAAGTTAAGTTTGTAGTAATTTAAAAGCAATCAGGCCTTCATTTCCACCATGACAGATGTGACCAAGGGAGATTCAAACTTCATAACAGCAGTTACTGCTAGCCTGAAAATTTTCTTTTTCCCCATTTGAGAGGAACATAGCTCTTAAATGCTGGACACTCATCCATATTCAGTGATGTCTATATAAAAAATTCCAGTTATGAATTCAGTACAAGATATTTTCATATATTCAAAATACCTATATTGTTTCAGAATAACAACTGTGATAAGTTTTGCTGGAATTGCTCTATATGTTTAACAGAGAGAAATAAAAAACCAACTATGTCCATATATGATTTACATGGTCATCTCTGTCTTCATCTCTAAGACAATTTGTTATATGGTTGCATAAACTTATATCTATTATTCAAAACATCATTCTGAAGTTTAACTGCCTTCCACACTGAGTACAGTGCCAGGACTTTGGCCTCATCATGCTCAACTTTACAGCACTGGACTTGTAAGCACCTTCCTGGAACGTGTAGGGCTGCAGTAGCCATCACAGTTGCATCTTGTGAGCCCAGTGTAGATCCAGCATGTTGAAAGAGATACCACCTGGAAATAACAAGAGAAGAAGTGGGCCTTTATGTGTCCTTCTTTCAGGGATTGGGATGCCTTCCTAAAGTTAAGTAGCTAAGCAATTTCTTGCAAACTTGGCCCCGCTTTTATGTCTTGCCCACTACAATGCGCATTTTCTGTTCAATTTGGGAACTGCCTTTAATCATGTCCCTTTTCTAATCACCAGGAGGACAGAGGAGTTCAGTACAACACTATACACTTCCAGCACCATGGAGAAAGCGAAAGCAAGCACTGAATGACAGGAATAAGATTTGCCTGTAGGTTTGCAGTTGTGCCAGAAGTAGTACCGTGTGTTCCACCCTTAGCCCAGTGAACTGCATGATTACATCTTCAATAATTTTAGTGAGTGAAGATGCCTAGAAAGCACGGAAAATGTGTCAAAAAAGATGATTGAAAAATAAAGGAAGAAGTGACAAAGCACCGCAGGAAATGTACAAGAGAAAACATAGCCATGGAAGATTATGGAAAGAAAATCTTCCCACTAATTACCTAAATGACAAGAAATCTCAGCATATTGAGAAAACATAGCCATGGAAGGTGATGGAAAGAAAATCTTCCCACTAATTACCTAAATGACAAGAAATCTCAGCATATTGAGAAAACATAGCCATGGAAGGTGATGGAAAGAAAATCTTCCCACTAATTACCTACATGACAAGAAACCTCAGCATATTGATATACATTCTTCAGCCTTTTTCTGTTTAGTTTGTAGTATAGTATGTATAACATAACTACAAAACTATTTAATAGTTCCATCTAATATATATATTACATATTTCACATTATTACACTATTACAACAGTAGTAAAATAGTGATGCAAATATGCTCTATATAATACCAAATTAATGTTAATTTTACATTACTAGATTTTTTATTATGTTATTAATATTTTAAATTGATATATGCTGTTATTGTATATAAGTTATAAGAACTTGGCATCACTAAATCTAAATAATGCTTCAACATTATACTCTGCTATAAGAAGAAATAGTGTTATGACTATCCCTGCTACCAATTTGGCTCTCCTAATAATCTGTATTTTCACGAATCACTTCAAGTAAACATATGGTGCCATCACTTCTTGCATAGTATTAATATCTTGAAATTTACAGCAGGTGCAGATTTTATGGAATTCAGTATTTGAAATAATTTTAAATGTACAAAATTCCTCTTTTCATCATTTTTGATTTTACGTTAATGCTGAAAAACAGCTTTTTTCAGTTTGTTTCATTTTTACTGAAGATGCCATAAAAGAGCAGGCTACTTACAATAATGAGAGTTTATGACAAGTCAATCTTTTAATAATACTCAACATTTGTCCCTAGTTCCTCTGTTTCAGATTTTAACTCTAATAAATATAACAGTTTTGGCTGCTACTCAAGATAAAAGATGCAGAGGTCAATGAACTAAAGTATTTTCTGCATTAGATACTTAAAAAAAAATTCTATTCATAAAACTCATAGTTAAATCCTGGCAATCCTTATCACAACTGCTTGAGATGTACTGTTCTAAAACAAGCACTTGCTTGGTTATGCATGCATAATAAACCCTCTTACTGAATTTGCTTCTCCTTACCACTTCATTTGCAAATGTAATACATGCTTGCATGCAGAATAGGATAATGAAATTAATGTCATGCTTATATTTTCAATAAACAAAAAAGTAGTCAGCATACAATAAAATAATGGAAAATTAAAGTGACAAAGCAAACAAGATAGTCATACAACAGGCACAGACCCAGCCCATTTCAGGCATTATTTAATTCAGAAATTATACTCCTGCCCAGAAAATTTATCATCTATCAAACAAACAAACAAAAAAATCTGGGTTTCTTTTAAACACTAATTGCTCACCAAGACATTTTCTGAAGTTACTTCATTTCTGTTCAGATCTTGTATTTCATAATTAGTTGTATTGCCCTGAAATCTAATGATGTGACACGGGTATCTAATTTTGGAATAAATTCAAACCTGAAGAGAAAACCTACTTATGATTCTCTGCCCTGCCTTGAGCAAAATTTAGGAGCTTGACTAGCATTCTGCACTGGGTTGAATTCCATTTACAATGAGTGTCAGTGTGCAGAGTTAAAAAATAATTTAAAGTTACTGGAGGAAAGGCAAAGGCTGCAGTTTTAAGTGGTATTTAAGCTTATTTTACCCTTTGTTTTCAAGCCCAAGCAAAGCAACCAGAAGGGAATTCTGGAATTCTCATGCACAACAGTGTCTTCCATGCTTGCATTCATCTTGGTTTCACTGAAATAAAGCTTCTTTCTTCTAGTGTCTTGAGTTGTTGAGGGCATTTGGGATTGGTTAGACTCTAGGATTGCAAAAGCTGCTCATGTGCTCTTATCAGATTCTGGAACCTTGTGTCATCACTTCTCTGGTATAACATCATCTGTAGTTCAGCCAGGGCACCTCATACAAGAGATTTGAGAATGTGAAGGCAAAAGGAAATTAATTGCAGTGCAGGCTTGAGAAACTTAAAATATCTATAAAATATTGATATTTGAGGTTATGTGTTTTATTTTTTTTAAGCTATTTATACTAAAAATAATTTTTAAAAACCCAACAGATGCCAAGCAGGGGTTCTTCGGGGAATGTGGCTGCCTGCCTTAGCATTTTGGATCGGAGGAGTAGCAAGCTTCTGAAGCAAACTCAAAAGCCTTCTCCTCTTCCTGCACATTGGCTTGGTTCAGGAAGCAGCGTTGGTGTGTGCAGCTGGCTTTCTTTCAAGGAAAACTGCTGCATAAGAACTGCCCAGGGTACGTGCTAAATGTGCCTCAACCACCAATGAAGACATAGAAGTGCAGGCTAATGTCTTATCCTGTAAACACTTTTGAGCCACATGTGCAGGGGGGACCACTGCGTCTAGTAAACAGCCTAAATCTTGTCCAAAGCAAAGTGTGTGAACAAGGTTGATATAGGTGTCTCAAAACCAACTGTTTCAACTCACAGATCCACTCCTACTAAATGGAATTACTTGTTCAAGCAGACAAGGCTTGGCTACGTGGTAGTCAGAAGAGCTTATGATCCCCTTTTGTAACTTCCCCTACCAGATTCTCTACTACATCCGGCCCTGATTCACCTGAAGTCAGTAGAGCACAAAGGCTTTGCTACATACCATCAGGCCATTTGTAAACACACTGTATTGTACAGCTCTTCCTTGGCTGACAGCTGGGTTGTTAGAGTTGTCTCTACCTTTCTGGATTTGAGGGTTTTGTGTTAAAAATAGGAACAATAGCTTGCTGAGTTTTGTTAATAAAAACTCACTCCATGGCCCACCCATCAACCTGCATTCAGCCTGTCATCAAGAAGATGGAGTCAAACACTAGGGTTGCTCTGTGCAGAAGTGAAGGACAGTCCATTAGCAGCCTGTAGGTTTAAAATAGTAGAGAAAAGAATGCGAGCCCCCAAAGCGAATTTTTCCCCTTTTGCACTCAAGAAAAGTGTCGTTGCTAACTTACACAATAAGGTCACTGTGTTTAGGGACTGATTTTTCTTTTCCATCAAGGAGACACAAATATAGATTGGGTTCTATAAACTGAACATTTTGTTAACACTGCAGGCAGGTCAATTGAAGTGGAACTGGTATAGAAACATTATCAAGCATCATTTCAATAGCGTGTGGCTGTCTTCCAGGGGTGCAAATACCATTACAATATAGCAAAACAGTCAACAAACTGGATTAGCTGAACAGCCGTTATCAGCACTCAGGAAAATAATATCAGTGACTGACTTCACCTGCTTGAGTGGTTTAAATGTTCGGCCTTTCCATACTGATAACATTTGGCACCAATTCCAGGCTGAAGAAAGCATGATTTTGTTTGATGTAATTATAGAACCATAGCAATTTTTGATAGAGAAGAAAAGACATATAGTCTAGGTCATCTTGTCCATCTCCCTGTAACTACATGAAAGTTGCCTGGCCGTGTGCCTGAAGTGTATTAGAATAATACCTGCTTTTTTGCTCCTCTGTGGTTTTTTATTGGATTTATTGGGTGGATTTTCAGATTCAGAGCAGCTGAGTTCCCAATAGCCATGCTATTGGAGTTTTTATATAGGGAAAATACTAGTAATTTCTTTTGGCAGAGAAGAATAAGAAGCGAGATGTTATTTTTAGAAATGTTCGAAAGATTTTCCTTGGGGGTTAATCTCCCCAGAACAGGATGTCTGTATGGGGAAGGACACTTTGGCTTGGTATGGGCAAGTGCTTTCCTGCAGTCCAAAGCTGGCAACCTGGCTTGGAGGCAGTCAGGAAATTTGTACTGCCAGGTGGATTTTGAAGTGATTCAGGCGGATTTTGAAGTAATCCAATACAAAGAACCATTTAGAGGCAGAATCCTCATTAACTAAATTATGCTTCCTGTCTTTAGTTTGCTTTACAGTATACAGAGTTAGTATATGCTAGATATGCTGTATGATAGCATCATTGTATCACAGAATGTTTTGGCTTGGAAGTGACCTTAGAGATCATACTGTTCCAACTCCCTTCTATGGGCAGGGACACCTTCCACTAGATCAGGCTGCTCAAAGTCCTACCCAACCTGCCCTCTTTCAGGGATAGGCATGTACAACTTCTCAAGATGACCTGTTCCAATGTCTCACCACCCTCACTGTAAAGAATTTCTCCCTATTTTCTAATTTAAAATGATCTTCTTTCAGTTTAAAGCCATTGCCCCTTTTCCTACCACTACATGCTTTCTTGTAGCCCCCTTTAGGTTCTGTAAGGTGTCCCTGGAGCCTTCTCCAGGCTGAACAGCCCCAACACCCTCACTGTCTTCAGAGAAGTGCCCAGTGCTCTGACCATCTCTGTGTCCCTCCTCTGGACTGACTCCAACAGTACATGTCCTTTTCATATACTCTAAATACAACATTAACCAGTAAATGAGAATTTTTCTTAACTTTCCCATTCATCCCTGTAATGTTTTCTTGCGTGGAGCAGTGCTGTAGTACACATTTGATGAGTAGTGTAACACTAGTTTTACCCTAGTTATAGGAATGAATTTTCACTGCCTATAGTTTTGCCCAGGGTGAATTCTGATGTAATGATGTACCACACATACTATGGTTAGGTGATACAGCACAGACTTGATTTAGTTATAAGAACACCTACCTATCTATAAAAAAATCTACCAATAAAATGCCATCATCAGCTTTGAATTGTATCCTTAGATTTTTCTGAGGCCACAGAGAAGCATACTACAGTACATTATCAGTCTGCAGTCGCCCGCTATTTGCACAGCAGTAAGCTCGCATGGTTCCATTAGCTTGCTCAGTTTAGGCACAAAAAGATCCAGCTACAGATTCAATAGCAAGAAAAGCTAGAAAACAGATGCTGACCTCTGGCACCCACAGAACATTTCCACACTCAGTTTTCCATTATCCTGGAGGGTGTTCTCATTACCAGCTCCAAGAGAAGTTTTCCTAAGAGCAGTGATGCAGAGAGCACTCTAAGAGTGATTGCTCCCATGGACTTCCAAAGCATTACATGAGTAACAGAAAATGACTTTAACAAGACAGTCATACTGAGCACAAACTTGTGTAGTCACTAGCGCAGGCCTTTGGAAAGGTATTGATTTAATGACTATGACACCTAAGGACAGGTATCTAAAGGTGCACTGTCCAGGCTCTCCTATGGCAGTGAGTCGAGTGCTGGGGTTTGGTCCTGCTGCCCACACACATTCACTGCTACCTGGTATGTGCTTACTAATCAAATGTGTACTACAGCATGCTCTGTCAGAGCATCAGTCTGATTTAGATCCTCTCTCCCACCTGTGCAGTAGTTTTTACTTTAGATGCTCTCAAGTGTGAGTGCATCTAACATCTTGTCAACAGAGCATGGACTGTGAGAAATCCTGCACTCAGGATCCACTTCAGGGCATCGTGAGCTGTTCTCTAGACTACATGGCCTGTGTTGGTCAAAGGCTTAAGTGAGATTTTGAGTTCCTTTTGAGATTCCTGTGGTATCAGTGCATCCACACAGGGATGTTTGATGCATTGGGCTCCACTTAAGACTCACACCTTTCTGGAAGGGCTACCTGGAAAGCAAATGGAATATCCTTGGGCACTGGAAAATGCTACCAGATGAGGAAGCTCAGGCAGCTGAATCCTGTTGATTGTCCATTTCTAGGGAAGAGATGTTCCTAGATGTTTCAGTCTGGAGATGAATATAGTTTGGGAAAGTAGATGCAGTGCTTATAGCAAAGGGAAAAACTGAAACCTTTTCAAATCTTTTCTGCTGGCACTTGTAGCTGACAAGGGAAAGAGGTCAAACCCATCAGATTAGGACATGAATTTGGAGACCCTTTCATTTTTTGACTCCCAAACTTTAAAAACTTCAAACTCTCTTCTGTGTTAAGTTGCAGGTCCCTGTATTCCTAGCAAAGCATGTTAGTAAAAACTTGTTCTTGCACTGTCCTTTTAACTTCTCTGCATATCCAGGGAATAGAGAAAAAAAACCCAAACCACCATATTTTATTTTTTTTAGATCCTAGTTTTTAGGTCATTTATTACTTTGAATTTTCCATCAGTAGAGACCAAGCATCTCTTTCCAGGTGGGATGTCCCTTGACAGCCCTTCTCCCTAGGGATAATGGAACTGTCAACCAAACAATGGATGAGGGATGACACTTATTCTGCAGCTGGTCCACCACATGTAATTTTCTTTTACATTAAATTAAATAGAGAGTGACCAGTGTGACCCCATCAATGTTCAAATAATGTGAAAACCTGGTTCTGCAAAATATTTTTCACCACAAAGTAAGAAAGTCCAGAACTCATCCTGTTAATACAGGGGGAGTAGGTGCTTGTAATGTGCTATCGCTATTACAGTAAAGTAAATTATACTAAAAAGGGACTCCTCAGAAATTTTTGTCTGTAAGGATAAACTTGTTTGTGTGGCTGTACTCTAGCCATGGGATATTTTGGTTAAAAGAAGATAATGGACTTTTAACAAATGATAGTTTTTGCTGATATTTCATGGAGGTCTGTTGGACTGTTTGAGGGATGCCAGAGTTCAGTGTGTGCTATATAATCACACAGCATACCTGCAATTTTTCCCTATGAATACTTGCAAGTAGTGCAGAAATGAAAAGAGTGATTATACTTTGGGCAGGCAATTTTGAGTTACTATGTACAATAGTCTAGATAAAATCAATTTCATATGCATTACTCCTGAAGAAGTCTACATGGACTGCTGAAGTCTTAGCCACCTTGAGTGCTCAAAATGACATTGTCAAATTTCCTTTTATAATAATAAGAAAGAAGCGCATCAGTTTGATTTTTCTTTAATTCTGTTCTCCTTCAGATAGTGTTTAATATTTTGTTCCAATACAGTCTAAAAGGGTTTCTCTTTTTTCATAAAGACTCACATACAATACAAAAAGAGGAGTCTACTTTTGAAAATGTAAAATATTGAGAAAATAGATAGATAGGATTAATACTGTAGAGCTTAATACTAGACATGCTATCTCTATTGTTCTTCAACTTTATGTAACTGTGTTCGGAATAAAAATAACCTCTCCTTCCTAGAACCTCTGCCCAAAAGCAAATGTTCTGTTCCATGGAGTTGAAAACAGTCTGAGAAGCCGAAGATTTCTTCATTCCATGCTTCAATAGGGGTATATATTCAGAATTCAGGCTTGCAAGCTGTGAAGTAACAATGGCTTCAGCATTTCCAAAATTGGTTCTCCAAAAGGCTTTAAACATTGAAAAATATTTTGTCTGAGCTTTTCTGTGGTCTATGGCAAACACAGTTCTAACTAACTTTTACACTAATTCATTAGTGGGCCTGCCTCATTTCTCATATCTTCAGAAATACTACATATACACATTAGCAGAACATTTAAAAGATTATGCAAAACACCACAAATGAATATCAAGAGGCAAGAAAAACATTTCAATGTAAAAAGTTCTATTGTAAACAAAAAAAGAGTAAATGCCACATCTTGGGAAAAAAAGTACAGTTAGCAAACAGAGGGTAATACAATCATAAAATAGCTAGAGATTTGCTAAATATGGAGAGAACACAAATAATCTAATTTTAAAAAGAGAGTGGCTGAAATGTACTGAAAGGACCAAAGAAATGGACTGTTACTGACTCGGTCATTTTATTAAACTTCTGAATATTTTCATGCTTTTTCATTTAATCCTTCGTGATCCTGGGACTTTCAAGCATTTTTTCTACCTTTCTCATGAGGTTTCATTTTTCCTTCCAGATGACTCCAAGACAGGAATATTCTGCCATTACATCATGACTGGGACAGTTCTTCTTCAGATGCTTCTTATAAGCATTTCCTTACTGTTAGGTTCCATTTTTTATACTTTCACAGCTCTCTTTATTCAAACTGGGCAAACAACTTTTTGTAAGTATAAGTTTATTTTCAACAGCAGACTGCAAAACTCCCATGCATCTAGGGAGAGCCCTTAAAAGAAGTAACCAGAAGTACCAGAAGTTTCACTTTCTGGTTCATAAATCCAGCAAAATAGACTTAATTATAAAAACTTGTGAGGAGAGTTTATCTAGACTGCTCACAATGTGTTCCCTATCTCCCTTATACCACTGGATTGAGCATTACACTGGTGGGAGTTAAAGGGAGAAAGACTCACTGATCTTGCTGGTAAGACTCTTGTACTTGTAGAACTGTACTTGCTACTGCATAATTACATGAAGATCATTTTAATATAAAGATTGCAATCAAAAATCCTCATTTCAGAACGCAAAAAGTTCCAACCAAAAAACCCCACTGGCAATCTCTCTTCTGTTGCATGGGATTTGGTTCAGAGTTACCATGAATGTTTGTGGCACTGTCTTTATTGGCTTCACTGCTTATGATGCAGGGAAAGGACAGATAAGAAAGGATAATGGAGAGACAGGATCAATAAAATGAATGCTTCCATGTTGCTATATTTTTCAAAATAAGTCTGCCCATTCTGCAAACCAGCTGATTTCTCTTGGTTTTAGTATAAAATACATGATAACATGCAGTGATTGCTATTGTTTCTTTCTCTAGTACCTTAAAAAATACTGAAAGTTCTTGAATCAACACATACAGAGACACTGAAGTACTTGTCTCCTCATACAGATTAGACAGGGTTTGAGGTGCTAAAGTTTACAAAACTTACAGCATTTTGTAACTCCATCTTCTTTTTTCTGTTCAGCAATATTTGCCTTTTAAAAAATGCATTGCCAAAGCACATTTTTTCCTGTCTGTTCCACAATGCTCACCAAACTCACAAGGCACGTCTGAACTTTGATGAATGACCAAGCACGAGACCTTTAAGTACAAAATAATTTCCAAAGCCAAAATGTGACCTACAACAGTGCTCCATGCAGCAGTTGCCAGGGTGCCAGAAGAACCAGCTCTTAATATGTCCTGGAGAAGAACAAAGAGTGGGTGCACACACACATTCACAGTGGTCCTATCATGATACTAACGCATTTGTGTACATTTTGTGGGCTGCGAAGTGAGACCTATGCCAGCATTTTTCTCTGGCATCAAGAAAATATCAAGCCTACTGTAATGCTCCGCTGCTGTTACACACATAAGCAATGCAATTTATAGTTTGTCAGAAGTTTTTGGAGATTTAAGGATCCTCAGGACTGAGTCAATACTAGAAAAATGCTCATTAATAAACACGATTTCTTCATTAGCACTTCTAGTCTGCTCTAGGTGCACAAAAAACACATTGATACAATCAAAATGGCACAGTGGAAGTTCCTACATGCAAAAACATTGGACAACGCTGTGTGATGCTGCTGCTGTGTAAGTACAAAGTCAAACCAGCAGCAGTGTAAAGTGTTTTTCCAGTCAGTTGAAAGCTGCATTCAGAAGTGGATGAAGCCTAGTGATGATATGGCCATGTTGGCTCTTTGAATCTTTTTGTTTTTACCAGTTCAGTACTTACCCATTCAGATGCCACTGCTGTACCCAACACAGAAAATTATATAGGTCTCTATACCCTCACAGCCAAATCTTGTTCAAGTATCTATCAGCAGCAAAAAAATGCTGCCATAGAAACCATCTTTTCTGGTGCCTTAACAATCCCCCACCCAGCAGTTTGCCATACTAATATTACAAAGAATATGCAGAAGTGTATATTGTTACCACAGTGTGTGTTTATTTATAATTAGATGTATGTTAAGAACTGCATACGAAGGCAATTATGTCAAATCAATAACTGATACTAAATGGCAAGTAAGATGTTGATCTATTTGACTATATAACCAAATCAATTATGCCAGCATTTGTTGTGTAATTCAATATTTTTAATGAAGTAAAATGCGAGATTTTAGTCTAGTATAGTCTTCTGTTATTTGGCCTGTATTTCATAACTTCCTTTTACTTTTGGATATTTAACATCAAACCTATAAATACAAGGTAAAAGGACAAGTAAATTTTAAATAATAGTTGATTTTCCATGCCACTGTTTATGTCTACTTCTCATCTCCTCAATACCACAGCCATTGTCACTTCACAGTGTACACCCAAGCCCCACAGCACCACCACTGCCAGATGATGGCAGGGCACCGAGGAGGGGTCCCTGTGCAGCTCTTCTGGACTCCACAGTCTCTACAAAGTGATAAGCAGGGACAATCTGATCATGGTAGTAAGTATGATGCCCTTGTCTTGAAATACATTCAGTCTTGAATATGGACCTTTGTGTGTAGCAATTCCCTCCTGCCAGCCAGTAATTTTGGCTCTTCTAGCAGCTGCAAACCACAGTGACACTCTTTGAGGAGCTGGAGCATGTCTGGTGCTGCATCTGTGTTGGCAGGCAGCAGCTCCTTAACTTGACTAATACAGCTGCTTGCAATTTTGCTACTGTGAACATACAGTGAACTACACCAGGTCTTCAAAAGGGACATGTTATTCTGCTCTATGACGAACAGCAAGTCCACAGGCCTCACCTGCTTCTTCCTAGAACCTCAGACACAGCAAACTTAGGTAAAGTTACATATTCTGTTCACACCAAAGCCAAGCATGTCTTCATTACCTCTGTTAAATTCCTTATTTTACCTTCCTTCCCTGCTCAGCTGTGCAAAATAACTACACAAGATAATATTAATTTAATTTGCTTTTCATTTTAAAATGAGGACAAATACTACCTAAAACAAATGCCAATGCTTTCACTATTTGAACTACTGTTGATACTGCCAGTGAAAGAAGGTAAGTCACTTATTAATCTTAAATAACTTGACATTTCAGTTTTATTAATCAAAAGTCTTCTCAATTAAATAATATTTCATCATACTTTACAGATCTCAGCAGCACACAGAACTCTTAAAAGAGCCATGGAAGTTCAGACTGAGAGAATGGCAGTGCTATCTCAGCCACTGCTGCTTTATTTACGTTTGTTCAGTTGAACATTGTACAATTTTAACAATCAGAGAAGAATTTTAACAAAGAAATAAAAAATATTTAGACTGTTTTAACATTTTACAGACATCTATCTTATACCTTTGACTATTTTCCCATTGTCATTGATAAACGCTAAAGAATTCAGAGAAAAATAAAAGGAAGAAAGGCGACAGAGTGACTTCTGTTTATGATTTTATTAGAGATTAATGGTCTTGTCTCTGTTGTACTAAAGCCATTGGTAGTGAAGCAGGTAATTCCTTATATTCTATTTGATATTAGACATTCTATGCTAATCTATTGCTTTAGTTACAGAGATAAAACAAGAAGCTCACCCTGCAGGAGCAATGCTTATATTTTTCTGAAGGGTCTCTATTGTATTCCCTTTTTTTAGACGTCCATGGCTTTGTGTGTCAAAATTGTCCAACACATAAGAGAGGTGTGTTTTAAAAATTCAGCCCCAAGCTTTTGATGCCTCGGATCCCCTTATCTAACAGCTTTGAATTACTTTGTGTCATTTGTGTTGCAGGATGTTCTTGAGGGTATAGCTGATTAAATGGCACAAAATCTAGCAGTGATGGAGCAGCTTCAAATTCAAGGCCACTAAATGGATTCTCAGGCTGTCAGCCTTTCTATAAAGAAACTCTGAAGGCCAGAACAGATATTCAGTAAGTTTTAAAGTAACTTCAATGTTTACACTCTTGGTTTATAATGAAGCCGTTGGAGTTGGCCCAGTTAATCATCCTTCAATTATGTAACTATTTCTCTATTTCCCCAAAACAAATTTCAGAGCATGGTAACTAACTAGTGATTTTACAGCTCACAAACAAGCTGAAATGCTTTCAAGGTGTTGGCTTTGTAGAAGATTTCCTCTTTCAGTAATTGAAAGAGAAGAAATAATTATAACTATGTGGCAATAAACACATTTGTTTGAATGTGTCTGAACATAGTGTCTGTCCAGTTGAATGAAACTCATGAAATATGTGTTGTTATTATCAAAGCTCAGCACAGCTTATGCTTGTGTTAGATACTATCTCTCAGGAGATCTCATTCTTCCTTCCTTTAGGCCCACATTCTGACCTCATCAATGTGTGTCTCTTAGGTACTTGGATTTCAAAATAGCTTCACACTTACTTTCAGGATCTCCCATATGTTGGGAGATGGTTACCTATGAGCATCCAGCAAGTCACAATGTCGCTCACCTTGGGAAGCCTCTCCTTTACTGTAATGCAAAAATCGATGTTTTGGCTACTGATGCGGTACTACCTCACTTTCCTCTCCCTGTGCCCCCCCTTTTTTTTAAATGTGTTTTCCTTTTTTTGTCTATATATATATGCGCCGTCCTTTGTATTTTTATTTCAATCATAACAACTGCAGGGCAGACACCTTCTGGCTGTTTGCATGTTACTTGCCACAGAAGGCTCCAGCTCCAAGCCTAGTAGTCCCAGATGGCACTGTCATAAAAACAATAAAGATAATCTCATATTCCCCAGGGCATCAGCCACAAATTCCACATGCAGGATACACTCGCTTCCTCAGCATTGATCAGACTTTTCTGTCAAGTGAAATGCTCTGAGGAGACCAGGAATTTTCAACATTTTTACGCCTTTCCCTGAATCTACACTGTGCATAAGTGACAGACAAGAGTGGCTATCCACAAATTTACGTATCCAGACACACACAGAGATACACATACACACATTTTATGAGCCTTGGGAGTTATGACAATTTACTGCTCCAGCCAAGGCATTCAGCTTCTGCACCACTTGAGACATTTCCCTGAGACAGCATAATACCTACAAATATCTACCTGCTACTTGCATATCCAATAGGAAACTGCTGAGTCCTGAAACTACCCCTCAGCAGTACACCCAAAGATTCATGGTGAAAATTCATTCAGCATATTGCTTTACTCTAAGTAAATTGTAATTAATGGATAGATCTACTCACCCTGATTCAACCATCCAAAAACACATTTGGCCATAGACTGGACTACGCACTTTAGACTGCCTTTACAGTCAATGGAGAAATAACTCTTCCCCTGAACAAGAGTCCTTGTGAAATAGGGGTCCTAAAATAGACGAGATAAACTGTTCCTAATGCTCAGGGCCTGGGATGAAAAAAATTAGACACCTGATTTTAGATTACTAAAGTTAAATGAGATTGACAATTTCTGGGGTTGTTGTTTGTCTGGTTTTGTCCCTCCCCTGAAAATGTGTAAGACTTTGTGCCACTGTTTCCTGAAGGTCAAGTTGTGAGGGTGGCCTGTGGGGAGATTACAACTTTTTGTTTACCACGCTCTATGGGGAAATTGTGACTTCTTGTTTACTTCATGGCTACGTTTTATAGATGGTTATCAAACCTGCCTTCTCAGACAGTTTATTTTATTTTTTTAATCCTGGCAGAGTCTTTTAATTATATCTTATCCCTAGAGCTCAGTAAACCTTCATATTCGTAATACTCTTACAACCAGTTTTTCAATCTAACAACTATTTAATTTTGATCCTCTGTAACGAATTTTATCTCCTTCTTCCTATGTGATACCAAATTTAATTTTTACCCCCAAATTTTCTACCTCTCTTTCTGGATGGTTATGTTGTAAAACATAGGTCATCTCAACATTTCTGTCTACACCTTGATGCCCATAAATATTGAATATAAGGGCTTGAAAAATATTAATAATGGATAATAATTTAATACTTCACAGAGAACAGGTTGAAACGTAATTTGGGAACTTGATGGTCTTTGTCGGTCGAGGCTGAGACAAAGCACACTGAAGGTCCCTGTTTATTCTGGTACATTGCCAGTGCCTTCACAAATGAGTTTACAGTTTGCAGTGTTAAGGAAGGAGGACCAAAGCATTCAGGAGAGTATGGCTTTGGACTGGATATCAAGCAGGGTGTATAAGCACCGTCCTGAATTAGAGGATTCAACTTTCCTGTGAATACATTTATTCTAAAATTAAACAAAAAGAAGGAGAAATTTTTTGAAAGATAGGTCTATGAGTTCTAGTTCTTTGATTAATAAAACAAAACATTGATAGATACTATTAAATTGTGGTTTTATTGCAAAGATATTCCTTTAAATGGTCTGTATGGTATGTAGAAGATTATTAATAATGAGAGAAATATAGCTTTTTTTTTTTTTTTAATTGCAGTTGTTCAAAATAAGTTGTTTGATCATCCCTTATCATTCTGGAGCAAACGGAAGATGGTTGCAGTGACAATCTCATTTGCAACCTCTAAAATTCCAGGAATATTTATTTCCACTAATAATGAGCTTCTCAGATGGGTACTCTGCAGCAGGTATAGATAAATACCCTTTTTCTATTGAAAATTCTAATCAATATTTGCATATTTAAGAAAAAGGTGCATGAAAGCTTAGAAATGAATGAGCAAGTTGGCAAAAAACGTAACTCCAATATGTTAGCAAAGCAATAAGTTCTCCAGCAGAATGAATAGCTTCTCTGAAATCAACTAGAACTCACTGTAACAAGTTTTAATAGCTCAGTGTACCCAGTGGTTCTAGAAAAATTTGAAAAGAGACTGATTCCAGTACTCTGCTTTAGATAAATATTTAATCCATGACAATAACTGCAGATATTTTTTTTCTGTGGGAATTCTCGAAGGATAAAAATACTACATTGATTCTCTTATTTATTACAAAGTGTAGTTTGTCAATTGCCATAGCCAAAAATTTCAATTTCATGTTTTTGGATTTAGAAGTGTTTTCTGTTTCTGACATTATTAATTTATTAAGGTTTTGAAACTTTTCATGAGAAGTGTTTACCAAACTGGCAATACTCTAACTTTCTCTCTCCTTACATAATCTGTACTGTCTGCAACTGCCAAATCAAATTAGATGAGCAAATATTTTGGTTCTAAGAACTAAATGACGCATTAAAGAGCAAGTCAAATAGCAAATAAAAATAGACATTTTTTTGCCAATTTGTGGTGCCAGACTTTAATGGCATCATAAACCTATTGCTCATCCTGAATGCCCCTGCCGTATCAGAATAAAATTCAGCCTTACAAGAAATAAGTATTTTTGGAGGTTTTTTTCCAGGAAAGGGTAGAACTTATGAAAAAATCACAAACTCTTTTGCCAAAAGAATGACATTGATTTTACTTTTCATTTTACAGTTGTTTCCAGAAGGTGTGATTGCTAATCAGATCAACATTAAATTGAATATCCATGTTCACTTCCCTGAGCATTCAAAGCTCTACTATTAGCACAATTCAAATTATTAATTATTTAATTCTTTATATTGCAGGGGTACTCAAGAGTCCCTATCAAAATCTGGCATAAACACAGATGAGCAGAGTGTTCTTGCACAAGAAAGCTTAGATAAGTTTTATGAAGAAAGCATAATGACTACAGAGAATTGTTCCTAGAATTTGAGAAACACAGTGACTTTCTGGGTTTTTCTCTAGACTTAAATTTGTGTCCAAGTCTAGTCAGCTAAAGTTCAGTCCAGGATATCATTCTTCCTTATTTGTCTTGCAAAGACTACCTTTGTCATGTCTAGGATTAAAATGATAACAGCAAACGTCAAAGTTAAACTGAAAGACCTTTAAAAATTTGGATCCTGTGGCAGTTGAAAAAATTCTGTCTTATGTTCCTTCAGGCAAATAATATTTTCCAAGATAACAAAGGGAAGATAAATTTGGTCTATGAAAAGAGTAAATTTCAGTGAAATTTTATGTAACAGAAATACGATAATTATTACCATCTTCACTGAATAATTCTAGAAGACATTGACCACCGAAATACATTCTTTTCTGAGATGAATAGGATGATTTTGTCTCACCTATCACTATGAAATTGATTGTACTCTTAGACCAAAAGCTATGATATTAATTGATTATCATTTTAATATAAGGTACAGCTCACTCTTAAAATACTTAGCAAAATTTTATTTTTCACTGAAAAGAAACTTTTTGAGTGTATCCAATATTAAGTTTATAACTGGTTAAATAAATCACTCACCTATGAAGATGGATTACTGAGTACACTAAGCAACTCAATATTATTTATATATTGCACTTGTCACAAAAATCTACTGTTTAATACACATATAACTATCACATTTTTTTTCATGTCTCTACCTAATCCGTAACACCCGTAGTGATTTCTCTAGCCCAAAATGTAAACAGAAAATCTCTTCATTTCTTTTCCAGTGACTGCTGAAACCAATTCTAATCTTCTCTTCCTCAGATTTTTAAAGTGAAAAATAAGATGAAAAATAGAGCCATCACCCAATGGAGAGGGACTAGAAGTGAAGGAAAGGAAGAACTGCTAATGTTCTTGAAACGTCCTTCTGTAGTAAAGCTGAAGTACCTTAGCAAGGCGGCATATTACACTACCAGGGCAATTCCAGAGATTTGCACTACCTCATTACAAGATATTTCCTTGTTGGGTGAGGGCATCCAAGATGGTCAAGATGGACCTCTTTCTCTGTAAGGAGAGGTGAAGGACCTTGGCTTAGTCACCCTTCAGGGACCTAACAGCAGTACTTTACAAAGGGCTGATCAAGAAGATGGATCTAGGCTCCTCACAGAAGGGCATGGTGGGAGGATGAAAGGCAGTGGGTACAAGCTGAAAGAAGGGAACTGAAATTAAATGAAAAGCTTTTTCCCGATGGAAAGAATAAAGCAGTGGCACAGGATGCCCAGAGAATTTGGATATTCTACATCTTTAATATTTTCAATACCAGAATGGACAAGCCCTGGACAACCTGGTCTGAACTCACATCTGATCCTGCTTGAGCATGAGATTGGACCAGAGACCTCCTGAGGTCTCTTCCAGACTGAATTATCTTGTGGTTCTATGATTCTATGATGTCAGCCTTCACACGCAGATATTAGAAACACTATGAAATTTATCAAATATAAAACACCTTAAAACTCAGATAAATACTTCAATCCCACATATCATGTACAGACTTGTTTAACAGCCACTTCAGGGCATCTTGGGCTTAGTTTCTCTGCCTAATATGGCTGTGGCACTATGCAGATATATTATGTAAACTTAACTCTTATCTGACATTTTTATACGTTCAATGAGACATTATTCTAAATACAAAAGGCAATTAAACTTCAAAGAAAATTATTTATAAGAGAGGAACAAATATAGTTAGCTAGATATATGGATTAGTAAAAGAAAGTTTATATCACTTAGAAGCATGAGATGTATATAATATGGATGTTTGTGTTCTTTATGGCCTTCATAAAGTTAAGTTTGTTTGGGTATCTTAGCTAAGTATTTGCATATACTGACATTTTAGATTTTTTAAAGTGCTGGTTTTTTATAATAATTTCTTTTTATGTACTTTAAACCACATTTCTATGCCACTGTTTCTTCTAGATTTAAAATATGGATTTTAGCTCTTCCATTTAAATTATTCTAAAAGCTAAGGAAGACATCATTGCAGTATTGCTTTAAGCATTTGCTTGCTAACAGAAGGCTGTAAGAGGCCAACATGCATTTGGTACAATTGTGAAATACTTATAGAATGGATCTGTCTCAGCTATTAACCACATGATATTGGTTCAGCAGAGATTGCTGAAAAGGAGCATATTGATTTCTTAGCTCTGCTGTCAAAGGAGTACAACGCACAGATTATAATGAATGCAGATTACAGTGATTGTTGTTGAACAAGAAACTTTTGAGAGGTTCTATTTATTTCAAATACTTTAACAAAAGCAATTTGAATGAGCCAAAACACAGGTATTTTCCCTAAATTTCTTTCAGTGTTCCTGTTTTTAATAGATTTTATTTCAGAAAGTTCTGACAAGTGGGGTGGTGATGACTTCTGTACAGAATGGTAACTCTGTTTTTGTGTGATAAAGCTACAAACAATGTATTAAACTTAATCGACAATAAAATTCATTATTTTTTCAACAACTCCTCCTTCACCATCCCATATTTCAACAAGATTATTTTGACAGCATCTTTAAAAATATGGTTTTATTTAAGGTAGCACTAAACCACATATTTTTGTAATATAATTAAACTGTAAATGTTAATGCAAAATTAATGATAACAGGCCCAACTTTTTATCAAGCAGTGGGAAAGGGACAATTCTAAATATATTTAACATTTGGGTTTGTACTTTGAACATTTCTAACTTATCAGAATATAATATGAAACATTATGTACCTCAGCCTCATTACACTGGGTGTTCAGAACTGACAACTAGCTCCACACAAGTTTCTGTGCCTATGTGGCAAAAGAAAAAATGTATTTTTTTAGAATTAAAATGAGGAAACTATCAAGAAAAAAATAGTATCTTTTTTATTGCATTCTTTCCATGTCCATACATGCAAAAATTTGTCTTTATCTAAGAAATGTTTGGTTTACTTGATGTGCTTTCCTAAAAATCTTGATAAAAAATTAATTAACCAAGCTACTATGTTAAATTCATTGTCTTCTCTAACCAGAGCTGTAGCAAAGGAAACAAGATGGGGTCCCACCAGGAACATCCTATGGATAGGAGCACCAAGAAAAAAATATGTTTCACCAGTCCTTTTCCCTTTGCACTGGTAACCACAAAGAAGGAATGCTAATCTGTAGTGATCGCATAATCAGGACAAGGTAATGTTTGCTCCTGAAAAGAAACCAAAGAAAAATAGGAGAAAAACTGAGGAGATGAACACCTTTCCCCAGTGGCTTTTTTACATTAATTTGCTAAGAACTGAAGTTGGATTATGTTTTTTTTGGCACAACCTATCAGCCTTGTTGAATTCTGACACGGTACCAGTACTCCTTCAGCTTTCTGGAATATCCCTTATCACCCAATATTTACTTAAATATTTCACAGGTCCAGAAAGACTGAAGACTTTTAGCAATGAGTGGGCTAGGTCTGATGGTTTAAAAAATACACCTTTTTTTGTAGATTACAGCTTCATGTTTAGATTAATGATTGCTAAAAGAACAGATAGACTGTTTTATCTCACTTTCATTAGCTTAATACTCAACATATTAGTTTACTCAAATACATGTTGATTATATTTGGCTTCTTTACATCATCTTTTAACATATAAATTTAAAATATATTCAAAATGTGATTTTTATATACTTACATGACGTACAACTCTGACAAAATTTATTTTACTTATAACGTAATTTTTGAAGCTCATAGGCCTTAGATCAACAGACTGCCTTTTACTCTGCTTCTTTTATCTTCCTTTAAATACTCTGCATTTTATACTCCTATACTTATTTGTTAATTTTTATGTTCTCTCTTTTCCATTTTCTCCCTATTGCTTTGCATTGACAATTTCTGTCCCTTCTATTGCCACTGAGCTGCAAAGGACTTTTAGAAAAAGATAGCTCAGTAAGGCAATGCATTTTTCCATCTATTAGAGAAATCCTTTTTCATATCCACTTTCACTCAAAATTTTCCACCTAACATTTTGTTGCTATTCATAATTTTTTCTTCATTTTCTTTGGGTATTGGAAGCTTTTTTTAAGGACTAAATATACTTTGACCTGGTTGGAATGATCTTTATTTTCCTCTTCTGACCATAATCATATCATCATCATCATCATTGATGTCTAGGCTGCCACTAAGCTCTATGAAGGGATTAGTTAATTTTTGCTTATTAAGATACTGAAATGAACTTTAAAATTTTGACAGCAAAGTGCACTCATATAGCATATCTTGTAAGGCTAGAAAGAAAAAAGTTTTTCTTGCTTGTCTCCTCTAAAAAAGAAACAAATCAATTTCATCATACTAGTTATGATAAAATGTGGGCCAAGGACCAGCCCTGAGTCTGCACAGAATACTGTGTATATTGTACCTATTTTTAGTTGAATATTATTCATTGAATACATTATTTAGAAAATGTTGCTGGTTTTCAATGAATAATTTATTCAGTTTTGTTGCTATCTTAGACCAACTTTAATTATAACCCATAGTGCAGTGCTGAAGCAAAGAGAGATGAAAAAAGATAAGCCCAACTATTGCTAGAATATCTGGAGACCTAGGGCATTAAATATAATCTGTCTAAGCTGAAATCAAAATCCTGATATTTTCAACTTGCATATATTCTCTCTTGTCACTTTTAAGTATTTTTGTTTTAGTCTCTTTCTCCTTTTTCTCCCTTCTTCCCTGCTTTCTGTCAATTTTTGCCTCCAATTTTCCCTAAATGTCTATTCTGTCTTTCCTGTTTCTTTTGTATTTCACCACTCACCTACTCCTGTCAACAAGCGCTCATTTTTGATATAGATTAGGGTAGTCCAGCAGACCTCTTAAGAGTAAATGGATCCTTCATAAAGCATTTCTAAATTTACTAATTTTTCTCTGCTGATTCAGCTCAGTGGAGTAATCTACAGGAAAACATTTCTGGGAGACATTTTATTTCCTTGTAGGCTTCTGGTAAATGAAAACGGTTCTATGACCAGTGTATTTTAATAGTTCCCATATGAAACCATCATCTGCTCTTGTCCATCATTTAACTCAGACTAGAAAAATGCCATAGTAAATTGACTGAGTTAGTCTGGCAACATCCATGAATGCAAATCCATAGAGGAGAGAAAGAAATGCAAATCAATACAGATCCACGTGCCAATCTTTAGGCAAGCTATAAAGACAACTATGCTGAAGCAAGTAAGTATAGAAAACAGGACAGGCTGATTCCATCCAGGTCAAGCAGTAATCTATGTAACTCATGACACATTGGCATTGGAAATAGCTTAGATAGTTGGTGCAATACTAGAAATCATTAAAAATTACAAGAGAATAGGAATGCCCGTGAACCAGAAGAAAGTCTTGATTCATCAGAGTGGTCTTAAATGGACTTCTGGGCAATATCCTAATGCTGATGTGAGCTGTTCTGCTTCAGTCACCCAAAAATGGAAAGCTGAAGAAAAGACCCTGGCCACCAAGCACAGTGTTTTGAAAATATTCATATTTGAAAAGTTTTCAAATGTGGACAGGTGGCTACTATAAAACACTTCTGCATATCTTGTTCTTGGACTCAATGGAACAGAATTTGTAAAGTGACATTTCTCTGTGCTGGAAATGTTGCATTGTTCTTATGCAGGAATAATATAGGAGAACTCGAATGGAATGCCTACCTAGCTCAGGTTCCTGGGCACTGTAAGAATGCAAATAATAATAATAATAATAATAGTAATTACATAAAAACTAGACAGCCAAAAGTGTGGTCTCTGGTGGTTCCAAGAGAAAAACAGAGGTGGTCCTTCCAGAGACTCTGTCACTGGTTAGAACATTTAAATATAGTTGCATCTGGAAGTTAACAAAGTACCAGCAGCAGCACATGATTTGCCAATCTCTTAACATCTGCAGTTTAATGCATTGGAAAGCAAAATAAAAAGGGTCACAGTCAGATATCTGTTATATGTTTAAAGTCTTCCAATAACGTAGCATATGAAAGTGTGCCTTAAAAAAAACTTGATTGATTAAAATAAATGTTTAATTCCCCCTCTCTGATTAAACAGTTAATTGCAAGAGCAGTGAGCATAAAAAACATACATGCAGATATGAATATATACATATTCAGAGACACAGCACTTTTCCTGTACAACACTTATAAACTGATTTGAGAAACTCAAGATATTTAAGAAACCCTCTCCAAGAAAAGGCTGTTTAACACTACAAACTCTGACTACCCCAAAATATAATTTTTTTTTCCTAGAAAGCAGTTCTTAAAAAATCCTCTGCATTTCTATTTCTTGTCCTGAAAACCCGACCTAATGATACAGCATATTGCCAGCATATCTCTGTTTCTTCATCAACATTTTTTTGACAATACATATAAGTACTAATGCCCTTTGAAGACTTCACCCCATTTTAGAAAGTCTACACAGAGATGGGAAAATTGAAATGGTTACACAGAAATTAAAATAAAAATGTATGAGTTTAGGCAGCTATCTTCCACATTATCTTCCTTATTTCCTAACTTGTTGGGAAGGCTTTCATATAAGCCATGGTCTAGTAAATTTAAAAAAAATAAATCATAAAATGTTGCCTATTTTAATTATGACATCTGTTCTGCAGCAGAGTATTGCATAGGTCAATAACAGCAGCATGGCTTGGTGTCACAACTGCATTTGTATCACAAATATAATCATCAATAATTTATTAATGGATTCTCTACAATAATTTGCTAATATTGCTTCTCTCAACCTAAAAACAAGACAAATACTCTTGTCCTTCCACGTATTATTCTATATGCAATCAGCATACATTTTATAGTACATAATTGAAAAAGTAATCATGAGCTCCCCAACCCATGCCCCACAATTATATAAAAAGGTTTTCCTTTATTAAATGGTATTATCTTTAAAATTATTAGCAATTTATCAGACTCTGCAATAAAGTAGAAAAAATACAATATCTTGAACACTATTTATTTCAAAGATAAGTAAATGAAGCATAAAGGCCTAAATATCAAGCATTCTTCAGTTGTACAGCTGTAATTGAGAACACAAGATAGAAATAGATGTACTTTAATAGATGTAATATGAGACCTCAGGTAGGTTTTTGAGTAATATTCGAGTACCTGTATCATCTGTTAGGAAAACTGCAGTGCAGGCAATGTAGCTTTTAAACAGAAAGCCAAAATCGCAGCTGAAGAGCAGGACAGAAAATGGTAACAGTCCTTTTCTAGCTCCCTCACCAACTGGCTGTTGAATTTTATAGGTAGATTAAGTCATGGAAGATTAAGACTGAAGCTTTGCTCAGAGTACCTACCAGGCAAGAGAAAGCAAAATACAGCACTCCATTTACAACAATGTACTATGTAAAACCAGAAAAGCTGATTGGCAAAGCAATCATCTTTAACATGTCCCTGAAGATTATACATAAAACACTACTATATTTTATACTGGAGCTCCATGGTATGACGACAACCCATTAACTCAATCAGAATAACGACAGGAGGGCCATCAGAATGATAAAGCCTTTCTAATGAAATGCAGACAAAGATTAAAAAGAATTAAAAGTGACAAGTAAAATCCATTAAAGGACAGCCTTTAGCTACTGTAATCAAAGGATTATTACTTTTCTTGTCAATTAACAGCTGTGCGTCTATTTTTTCATGCAACACAAAAGACTATGCCAAGTGTCAAAAAATCATTATTAATAGAAGGCCTTTATTTTTATTTATTTGATTTGTGCAAGTACATTGCAAGATCTCCAAATGAATCATGAACACAATTTTAGAAGCCATAACACACAATTAACGACAGCATTCTGTGCTATTATTGCCCTTAAAACTGAGTCTTACTGAAGGAAGAAAGCAATTACAAATGGAATCAATTGCAAGTGTATTAATCAATGACTTTGACTTATGCAAAACATTAGAAACATACACATGCAGAAATACTCTTATGTTTTTCACTCCTTGACATTATTTTACCTACACTTTGCCACAATATTTCACGTGGCAGGACATTCCACCGATGTTGTGGAATTAATTCACCTATGCAAATTGCATAGGTGAATTAATTTTCTGTTCATTAACCTTGAAAATAATTAAGAGTAAAAAATAAAACTTAAAAAAGTTTAAGAGGAAATTAAATTCTTGAACACAACTGACAAACTTCCACTTTTGTTTGGAAAAAGAAAGTGTTGTCCACAAGTCAGCACAGATTCCTTTGCACAAACATAGAAAATTTCATTGCAAAGTCATTTACAATTAATGTTAGACAATTAATACCATTAATAACACTAATAATGCTACCAGATGAGGCCACAGAAGATGTCACAGTAAAAATGCTTTCCTTCTTTTTTATGTATTTATAATATGTGGCCATCATCTGCGTTGTTTCCGCTGTCTTTAGCAAATTGCCTCTACTTTGTGCTGCTTCCAAGTTGCTCTAAGTACTTTTAGAACAGGAAAAATTATGTTGTAGTTCCATGTCTAAACACCTATGTCCTTTTCTCAGACAGATTATGGAATTTTTTTGTCATTTATCCAGATTTTTTTCAGCACTACAACTTTAAATAGATGAATGAATGGACAAGCTGATTAATCTTCTACTAATTCTGCATTTCGGAAACAAGGAAACTAGTTTGCAATATTTTGTAGAGATTAAGAGAAAAAATTAAGACAACATAACATTTCAATTACATCCACTTCAATCTACCCTGATGAAACAAGAGTAATCATGAACGAAACGTCACCCCGATCCACAACTGCACTCTCTAAAATGTCAGGGTACTTTGTTCTCTCAGCACTTACCAAAGAACACAAGCTTCTTGAGGGCTGATAGACTACATTCAGAATTATGCATAGTCACATCAACTGCAAGACTGATAGTTGCTCCTGTGAGAGGCATCTAAAAAAGCAAATATTTTCATTTGACGCAAATTGGTTTACTAAAGGGAAGATAGCAATGGCATTTTCACCATGCAAGGATTTTTTTTGGTCAAACAGCATTACCTAAGGAATACTATGTTTTCCATGTTAAAAACTACGTTTCTGAGATCCAGTACAGGTAAGAAGCTTAATTTTTTCTTACTAAATCCTATGAATATGTTTCAGATTCAGATGTATGCAGATTATCAGTGAGTCAAAAAATCAACTTTTAAGTAAATCAATAGTTCAGATGCTTCATTTGTCCTGTATATTTGTAATTCAAAGAACTATTGAAAGGAACTGTGAATTGAAACAGGTGATGGAATCCTGCTTCTTTACATAGTATTTAAATGCAGGATGGGAATTTGTCAGTTTAGAATTATAGGAAAAAATATCTGCATGATACTAGAAATAATAAATTTATTTTTGCTGAAACACTTAATAAAATATTTTCTATGCTATCATATGAACAAAAAAAAGCTTTTTTAGTCCTTATCATCTCCCAGCAAGCAAAAAGAAAAAAAATGTGACATTTCTGTGAATTATTATTTTCTCCCTCTTCACCTAAGAAGCAAAGGGAAAGAAGGAATGATATAAATTCAAGTAAGATTCCTGAGGGAGTTCTGTCTTTTATTCTCACTTTAATCACCTCATCTGTGTCTAATATTGTCAGTAGTCAATGTTATATTTTGTCCTGTTTTCCTATACATTATCTCCCAAATTCTCCTTTCCTGGGTTGTTTAAAGTGTTCTGCTTGCTCTATTCTTGGACAGGAGTTATTTTCTGTGGCTCACTGATTTCACCATATAATGCCATGACCTTTGGAAAGCTTTTTTTCCCTCTTTGAGTCTATTCTCGCAGCTGCTTTAGAGAGGTCTGTTCATAATCTTTTCAGGCTGCCTAGAGGAGCTTGTTCATCAGCATTCAAATCTCTGGAGACAAACACAGTTGGCACAGTTCTGGTAAGAAACACATCTCTTAGCTGTGTGATGTTTCACAGACAACTACTACAGAGATTTTTCCATACACTACACAGAGAAAGTAGATAGGGCAGTATCAAAGATGTGTGTTCCAGTAGCTTCTGGAGATGCTTTTGTAGAATGAAACCCTTTGTAGCTTCTCTTTCTCATATCTAGGTATGTCAACTTTCCCTAGCATGTCGCACTTCCTTTCAGAACAATGGCAAGGATAAGTGTTCTCTCACAGTTATAAAATGATGCGTAATTGTACTAAAGTGTGAAATATAATGTGAGAATGTGAATAACATGGATATTAATAAAGTCTAGCTATGCCTAGTTGCTGCAAAATATTGACATTTTTTTCCATTTTGTAGGACCAGCCTTGCTACCAGTTCCAAAGGTATTCATATCAGAACATTTTGCACTACTCCATCTGCAATTTTTTATTCCTAATCCTAAAAGAAACTGTTTGAATAGCATCTGGACAAGAGGAATATCTAAGAACTAAGGGCAAAGAAGATTTATAGTTCCAGTCTTCCAGTGATGGAAGTTACTTGGTCTTTTGCCACAATTGCAATGGCAGTAAGATCCGATCATGGCTGTGAATTATTTTCTATGAAGCCTGAAGAATTGGAAATGTCTTCAAATGGCACTAGTAAGGGTTCAGTCTCACAAGGAGAACAATTTGATTTCTTTTTTTTTCCTTTATTTTTTTCTGGAATTCTCTTAATAATCATCACCTAATATGGATGGATGGATTTGCTGACCTTCCATCACATCAGTTTTCATGCACCAAAACATACTCTCTTGTTTTAATATAGAATTGCATGACATTTTTTGCCCTACCAGAAATCTGACTAATGTCAGTGACAGATCTTTTTAGATTTATTGTGCCAGATGGTTTTTTTTGACAGACAATTTGCTCCTTGTCTTTTTTTTACCTCAGAAGAATTAAAGTTTCTACTTATACAGGGGCTTTTATAGATTATGTTTTTTCTTACTTACTAAGTTTGTGTGCCATTTTGTAGGTAAGATGCCTACTCAATCCTAGCTGAGAAATCTGGTCTCTTAAGGACATTCAGGCCAATGCAACACAAAATGTCTTCAGACACTACCACATGATATTTACTGGGTGGTCTTTCTTTGTGTATTTCAACACACTTTCCCTTTCTCTAGCAGAAAAAAAACCTCAGGGCATGCAATAGCAGAGGAAAAAGCTTGACATACAAACCACTGATGGTTTATAAATACAATGAAAGGTTTACATTTACACTGAAAATCTGGATCAATAATTATTTATCCATTCATCATTGTCCACTCAAATTGCCCTTCTTCGGCACTTCAAACATATCTTAAACACAAAGACAAACATTCTAATCAGCAAGGCAATCTACAGAACAATCTACATGTAAAGTGCTGAAGGGTGTTCATGTCTAACAGCAATCATATTGTACCTGGTCTACATGTACACTTATGCAAGAAGTGTTTTGAATTATAAAGTTCAACTTCTGTGAAAGGGACTTGCTCTTACTTTCAGACACCTGCTGTTCGGAAAGGAGTTGGGGACACCAGTAGCAATCAGGCTGCTGGGTGATTTCCCCACACCAAACAAGTTTGCTGAATGCTGCAGAATCTGTCTTCTTCCAAGCAATGAGGACCCTGCAGGCAGCAGTCCCTTACACAGAAGAAACTGTTGGTTGATGACTGGACTGTGTGGATGTCAGAATGAGATCCTTTACTTGGAGCACCTTTACTGCCTTCTGGCAAATCACCTGACAATGGTAATTGTCATCTACCTCTCAGACTCTTTTCTTTCTAAGTGTCATATTTTTTACACAGAAGGTGAGAAATTAAACCTCTACCTGTCTTTCACAAATTTTAAGTGCCCAATTTTGCTTGAGAAGGTATTTTTTCCTGCTGTTTCACTGCAACTCAAAGTGAAACAGGTGTCCAAGGTCCACACACAGCTGATACAGAAGCAGAATATCTTTGAAGGCTTCAGATCCATTCAATATCTAGCTAGGTGGCTGAAGTATGCCCATAATGTTTATAAATGTTTTAATCTTCATAGTGAACAGGAAAAATTGTGAGTGAGGATAGTCCCAACTCTTCTTGAAGAAACTGAAGTGTGATCTGCAATTCCTTCCTCTTCTATTCTTTAATTTTAGTATTCCTACAGTGCTTGTGACTTCCCATGATGTACCAAGAATACAATGGAAGGCAATGTTAAATGCAGGCACCATATCCCAAACACAAGACAGAAACTAACACAGAAACAGGAAAGAAGAGCTATTTTATCTTGTCCTGGCAGTCAGAACTACTGTCTGTCTAAAAGTCTCAATGCACCATTTATGTTTAATTTTATTACACAACTGCACAGAGAAAAATATTTCAGTGCATTCAAGTTCCTTTCTGAACTATATAGTGCAACAGCCTGTTGAGGCTGAGATGACTGAGGTCCCAAACACAGTAACATGTTCATCATATATGGTCTATAACATCCCGTGATAGATGAACCTTTTCAGCATATTGTTTGGGGCTGTGATTTGTCTCCCTTACAATGCAATTTTTTGGAAAGATGAGTCATTCTCAAGCAAATGAAACACTTTGCACACCATTTCACTTCTGTCATGCATTATTAAAGGCTGACATATCTTTATCCATACATTTTGTGTAATTCAGCCATTCCTTATGTTCCTTTCCATAAAACACACTTGCGCTATTGCCACCATCATAATCCGATAAACTGTGATACTGATGAAAGGGTCAGCACGTAACAGGCAATGAGGATAAGCTTCATGTTCAGCAAGATGCATCATTTTTCTGACCTAATATCACTCCACAAAAGTGAGATACTCAGGCTATTATTTATTAATGCTCCCTTTACAAAAAACAAAAAACATTCACTTGAGTGCTAAGACTGATTTTTCATATGATTAGTAAGAAGAGTGCTCTCTCACCATTAAATATAGCCATGGCAGGAGAGATGCCTGAAGAAAACTTTTAGATGGCTAAAGCCAGATTACATAAATCCTCCCCTGCATTCATGCATGAGCATCTCAAGACATGTACTTCGCACTGGAAGAACTTTCACCTCACATTTGAAAGTTATCAACAAAATTATTTGCCTAAGACTTTCTCATGGCCCATGAATTATTTTAGGTATACTGATCAGTCAACTTATTGGAAAGACTTGAGTTTTAAGCTGGCAGAAATCATGATCATATGATTCCAACTCCAATTTGCTGGCCTTCCATTGGCAATTTTTCTACTTAGCTTGACCATAGTTACTGAACTGTGTGTCTCTGAACTTTCCGATAACGATTTTAACAACTTCTGAAACGCTGAATATTTTCTGGCTGGAATAGCCACTATAGTGTGCGAACACTCCAACATTGACTTTTACATCTCGTCTTGCATTTTTTAAGTTGTGCACATAGGATTGCTGCCAATTTCCCAGAATGCACAAACCCCAAATATTCTTCCTGGATATCTGGTATCAAGTCTAATTTCAGAATAAGGAGGTTACTTTTCTCAGCTCCCATCAGACTCAGTAGTATAATACAGAAGAGAAGGGTGACAAGAAATAACAAAAGGTTCAGCAATAACCTGTCAAATGCCAATCACATCAGCAATTTCGGACCACGCTTCCAAAGAGACTCAGGAGCTAAATGCACCAAGAGCATATTTTTGACTAACATAATGTTGCCTTATTGTTTTGTTGACAGGAAAAGTTTCTGGCAGCTCTTTGGCATAAAAATCTTTACTCCTTATGTCTCTCTGAAGGTTCAGTTGGAGAAGCTCCTCCTTCTCTGTGGTTCATAGCTAGCCAAGGTAAAAGTGGTGACTAGAATTTATTCCCAGAGGAGAGAAAGGCAGCACACTGTTTTATACCAAAGTAAACTTCAAATTAAACTGCATTATAAAGCTCATACCTTTGCAGCTGATTATAGAAATGTTTAGCCAAAACAGACGTGAATGGGAAGGAAGCTGGTCATCATGGTTGTACCAAAAGGATTTACGTGGCTGGAGAGAGGGTGTTAGGGAAATCTCAGGGCGCTCTTGGGCTGGGAATGTTGGGGATCAGCAGCCATGAGGGCTTTTCTGAAGGGGTGAAGCAGGACCCCACAGCTTGGGCCCATCCACCCCCAGACAGGAGCAGGGCAGAGGGGGCAGCCAGGGCAGCCTTAGCACCAGGCACTGAGCACTGAGCTGGGAATGGGCCGAGCTGGGATGTGGGCTCACAGGCAGCTCGGGGCAGAGCTGTGAGGAACTGGAACCTAGAGCTGCTACAGGGTGGCTCTGGCAGGGACTGATGTTTCTGCAGGTGAAAGCCCCAGCAGGAGCTGGGCAGGAACATCAGGCCTCTTGATGCCCTCCAGACTGGGACAGGATGGACCAATTGAAAACCCGACCTTGTTAGATATTTCACTGAACGTTTTAGCACAATAGGTAATAGTGTGATAAGGAAATTTGGAAGCTTGTCATTCATATATTACAGGCACAAACACATATGCATATCATAGGAAACATATATCTAAATGGTGCAGTTGGACCATTCTGAGGGTAGGAAAGCTGGAAACAGAATGAAAACCAAAAGCTGCTATGCTACAAAGCAGTTTGGAACCAGCAGAGGAAGAAAAAGGACAGAGTTTAATAATAGTCATAAATTATGTTTGTTGCCACTTTGGATATGATAATATAAAAAAATGTAACAGAGAAAAATTTTCAAATTCTCAGCTGACCTAGTCAAGTTTTATATGACTGTACAATGGTGAGCCCACCTGAACCTGAAGCCAGGCTCTACTTGCCTCAAGGCATCTCACTGGAATGACAGCATTAAAGTTTGCCATTTCAGTTGCCACAAGGAAGAAAATGAGAGTCATTATGACTTCTTTCTGGTTTATATCCTTAAGGAAAGGTAAGAACTATTTGAACTGAAGGACAGTGCTAGAAGTCTTCCAAATGTGTGGACTAATAAAGGCCGAATGCCTAATAAAATGATTCTGGGGAAAAAGAAAGTTAGATACTGATGCTAAAATACTTATTTTAGAATAAAAAATGATAGAGAAATTAACTAATGGCAGTGAGAGAACAAAATTCAACTCTTTTTAAAGTTATAAACTCCATCCTAAACACAATGTTGTCCAATAACTAGAATTTAAAGTGAGGAAATTCAAAATACATCTTTCTTTAAGAAGCACTTAAAAGTATCAAGTTGGAACTGTTAATTTGCGCAGGAGTACATTCAATTGCCAATTGTAAGACAAGAGAAAACATTTTTGTGCATTTTTCAGAAATACATATATTGCCTTTAAAAAAAGATTAACAGATCGGTATATAACTAATTCAGCTCTTGCACCGATGAAACTGTAAGTAATAAGATGATATATGGTACCTATGCCACTGAATGACAACACAGTAACATTTTCATATCTTGAAGTTTTCTCTATATTTTTAAAAGAAACATTAGAAGCTCTTCAGAATGTTATAAATGTTCTACTCTTTGCCCACAGGTTTTCGGTGGCCTAATTTAAAAATCGATGTACTAGAAAGCAATACCAAAACACAGTCTTTCCAGATGTTGGCTTTCTGAGAAGTTTGAGTTGTTCTCAGATTGCTTTGGCATCAGTGTTAGCAGAAATACACCTTCAGATAATACCTGAAAAATAAAAAATTAGTAACATTGTTGAAGAAATTGTGCTTGAAAAGGGTCATTAGTATACTTAAATGACACTGGAACTTTGTAATATGTTAGATGTCCCATGAAGAAGTAACAGGACACGTACCAGAACAGAAAAAATTTATTTACCTTGTCCACATCTGTTTTTCAAAGACAAGGGCAGCTATGCCTGAAACGTTTTCTTCTAATGCAATTACAAAAATCGTCAATATTGCTCATTGCACCTCTTTCAACAAGATTATTCCAAATGGTTACTCATTTTGGAATGCTTTTTCCTTGTATTTTATTTGTGGTAATTTAAGCTTATCTTTCTTAGACAGAAATATGAACAAATAAGTCTCCTCTCTACTGCAGCCTTTAAAAGATTTTCACAGTATTCAAAATATTTAAAGAAATATATTTGTCTTCTCTTCTAATGAACAAAAAAGGAATAAAACCAAAGTGTTGACCCCACGTAGACTCCCACAACTTTTATTCTTACATGTGTACTACCATTTTGTTGTAAATGGTCCAACAACTTACTGCAGACTGAAAGAAACTTACTTGGTTTTAATTTTAAAAGCATAAGAATTTTCAGCTGACCATAGTAACCTAGTGTAGCGGGTTTGGTTCGCCAACCGGGCGGAAACACCAATTTAGTGCAGTGGTTTGATCACATCTATTTTACTCTATGAGATAAGGACCAGAAGAAATGCAAAGCAGGCCTAAAACTTTAAAGAATATAAAGAAGTTTATTACTAACATAGTTATATATTATTATAACATTTATATTTAACTCCTTTTATTCCTAAAGAAGTTAAAGCAAAACCCTCTTCCCTCCAGCACTCTCAAGCAAAAACTCCTTC
>VZTE01003211.1:186227-334620 GCA_013397775.1 Eulacestoma nigropectus | reverse complement strand
CAGCTTAAACACAAGGGCTTCTCTGCTTCTTCACAAACCTCCAAAGGCTGCTTCACAACTACATGGCCTGGCATAGGCATTCTCTTACCTCTTCACAGGCTGCAACATAAATTCTCACAGGCATGGATTTTCATCTCCCCATACTTTAAAATGATTTAAAGAATTCAGTCCTCTGCAGCTGCTAGAAGGGGTTTTAAGATTTGCGCCGAAACACACACACCCTTTTCTCCCGCCGCCATCTCAGCGTCGTCTCACGTGCCTGACTTTCTCTTTCTCCTGACCATGCAGCCTCCATGTTCTTCTCCCTCACGTCTTTCCCCATGGGCTGCGCTGATGTTCAGTTTGGTGCGAGCTGTGCAGGCTGGAAAAGGAGGCTCCGCTGGTCCCGCTGGGTCTGCACAGGCTGCAGGAGGGGGAGAGGGGACGCTCCCCCAGCTGCATGAAGGGGGAGGGGAGGCCCCTCCTGATTCTGTGATTCTCTGATTCAATATTTGAATACTACCAATGAGATTTCCTCTTTCAGGAAACATTTAAGTAATCTTAACTTATTGTTTCAGAGTTGCTGTATTGACTTACCAAAGTACATATTTTTACTTTGTATGGTCTGTGGTCCTGTGCAGTGTCCTCTGCACATAATTTTATTACTGAACTTAAAAGCTGAAATCATTTAATGTTGCTCATTATTGTACTAAGAAATGTAAATGATTATGATTGTTTTTAAAGTTAATATTTCTCTATAAAAATAGAATCACTTTAGGATCTTGATGTTAGCTGGAAAAATAAGTATTACTATTTCACTTTTCATTAGATACCTCTTTCCATCATTTTGATTTGCACTCATTTTAGAAATATTATAAATCTAGAGTACAGTAAAAGATTTTCATTAGTATAAAGAGATATGACTTTTCATACCGGAGTCCTAAAAAGGTGAAAGGACATCTAAAAGGCAGTCTTAAAACTCATGCTTTTATCTTGATCTATTATCTTGACATGAGCTGAGCACAGAAATGGATGGTATGATCTGAGCAGGGTCAGGGTTTGATCTGGCCAGGGCAGGCCGTAGTTCTACTTTTTCTTCTTTCTGTAACTTCTCCAGGACTAAATTATCTTTTATTTTGTTAAAAATAGCCCTATCCCTCTGATTTTAGATGTCTGACAATTTCTACTTCTTGTCCCACCTTGTGCTATTGTGATGTTGCTGGTTCCTCTTACTGCTTGAATTTTAGGAGCTATTTCAGTACATTCAAATTGTTCAAGACTAGGCTGCTTACAACATACTTCAGTTTCATATTTAACAAAATATGTAACCCTCAGATTTTCATTTGTCTCAACCTTCTTTATCAATATCTATTTATATCTGTCTATCTATCCATTCTTCCATAATTCCGCTGCCCATAGAACATCTTTGCTTAACTAATACCCTACCTTCTATAGCTGCTCCACTAATTTGCATATTAAGGTTCACTCCTTTGGTTTTGTCTAAAAGACACTATTGAAAAATAACAAAAAAAACTTGCATTCTAAAGGTTTAGGCTCTCATGTATAAATTCATTATGTCTTTTGATCACAATCAGCTCTTTCTGCATAATTTTTTTTCTTTTCTTAGAGCAGAGAATAAACAATGCTCTCACCAGAAAACCTGAGATAAATTTAGGCAGAGTAATAGCAAGATTATGAGTATTGAAGTCTCAGGAGTATTCCTTACCAGATAAAAAATATGTAACAATTTATACAAAACCAATTCTAAGGTCCTATGTCAATATTTTCTGGATATTTGACATTTCTCTTGTTATTTCCAATTTGGAATGGATTTTTTTCACTTTCACCAGGCTTATTTTAACCCAAGCAGTTTTGACATACTGATAAAATATACAATTCCCACTTCCTTCTGCTTAAGCTGATGAGTTTTAGCAAGCAATTTGGAATAAGATTACTTTCTTGTTTTTCTTAACTAATGGCTCATCAATTGGTCAAACATTGCTATTTCAATTCATTAAAATTTGCAGGAATTTCACACAATTAATTAAATCTTCATAAGTGCAACAGCAGAATGAAAATATCTCAAAGTCATTAATTACCTGTTTATTCCTAAAAAGTAATGTTCATAATTTGCTATAATGAAAAAAAGAATGAAAGCATATTTTCCCCAAGAATAACTGAGCCACCACCACTTCATAGGACAATTTTGTCAATAAAATGTTTTGGTGGAGTAAATTGCTGAATGATCTGCACTCATTGTTCCTAGGCCATCTCCAGGATATCTCCTTGGCACCTTTAATGGTGACTTTGCTATGTACCACCTTCAAGAAGTGCTTGCAGAGCCCCACACTCCCACTGCCTTGCAGGACTAAAGCCTTGTTTAAATTTCTGTCTTGGGCTCATAGCAAACTGCAGAGCAGTTTGAGAATGAACAGTACCTGACGTTTTGTGGTAATATTAGGGCAAAAGAAAAGTAGCCAGAGATTTTCATGCGGGAGAAGGATTTAACTTCTGCACATTCTTTCACAGACATGTGGCCCTTCATCTTCTTATCAACCTTGGGTTACACAGGCTGCATTTATTAGTGCATAAGACTCCTCTATGCATATCTTTAAAATGACCCTCATTTTACTCCAAGACATTAAATTGTTCCTTGTTTTCCCCATTAGTATGCCCCAGTGCACACTAGCATTCATCACTAGAAATGTCAGACATAACCGAGAATTTCTTCAAAAGCCATTTTTTATTACACACATGCAAAGAGAAATAAAAAAAAAAAGAAATTGATGCTTTATATAGCTTCAGTTTTCCTCAATGTGTCCTTGATTTATGGTACAGTTGTCCTTGATTCCTTTGTTTGAGCTTTAAATGAATACCTGCTATATGAAGAGTGCACAATATTATGTACATGCAGAGAGCTACAGATCCTCCCACATGCTACTTAAAAGAGAAATATAAAACAATGACGAAATGCACTGTCCTTTCACACAGAAAATCTCAGTGTATAATCAAAACAGACTTGTTTCATGTATGCAGTGTGCATTTTGTTAATTAGCTTCCTTCTGGCACCTCTGAAGCAAAAATCAATTTTTTAGAGGATCATTTTTCCCTCCTTGTAATAAGTAACACTTAATATTTTCTGGTGCTGTGATAAAATGTATTTCAAGGTATTTTTATGGAGTACTAAATTAAATGTTTCAATTAGAGCTTCAGCGAGCTGTTCAGCAAAGATTTGAATGAACCTCTGTAGGCCTACCTTAAAAAAAATCCCCAGGCCTGTATTTTCATGCACTCTATAAAGATGTGTCAGACTTGCAATTAAAATAATTCATTTTTCTAAACGAGCTGAGAGAGATCACATCTCTTTTGCTCAATTACTCCCATTTCTACTACTTTTTCTCCTATGTTATTGTACCCATATGACTCTGGAGCAAAAAAGTAATGTGAGTATTTGTAGAATAAGATTGGAAGTTGGGATCTGTGAGCTCCAGTTTTGGAATATGAAACAGAAAAGATAATTTTGATTGCTTTGCTGAGTTTTCCCAACGGGCAAAATCCTTCAACATCCATCAGCTGAACATCTCTCTAGACTTTCTTTATTAGCATCCTCAGGGTCCTGCCATAACATACTTATCCTAAGACTATTGTTTCTTGCCCTGTCCCTTTTCTTTGGTCTTTAGGCTTGTCATCACCCCCTTGAAACTGTTTTTATCTGCTGCCATTAGGAATCTTCCACATGTGTCAAATTAGAGCTTTGAACACTGCAAGTCTTGTGAGAGAGTATTTCTTAATCTTTGCTTAGCAGTGTAGACTGGGAATATTTCTGCAATCTTTTTTAGTTTCTTTATTCTCTTGGTTTTTTTCTTCTTGATGGCTAAGGATTGTGATAAAACAGATGGTTCCTCTGAAAGTCCTAATCAATTTGATAGGAACACAGCCACAACATTTTTTTATTATACAAGGTATGCAACATACTTCTAATAAAACTGAAAGTAGCTCAAAACATTTTCACTTGTCCCAATCATGACTTTCATGATTCAATCTCATAAGTCTTCAGAAACACAAAGAAGAATCTTTCTTTCAAGCAACTTTTTCCTTTGTAAAATTTATTCCCAAATGAGAAATATTAGCAATCCAAAAAAGGAGGAAAAAAAAATGGGCAGAATTTTTGTGTAAAATATTACATTATTTTACTGATTTTATATTGGTACTTGGGCAAAACAGAGCCCTTCAGTGTTAGATAAATTTCTGAGAGGACTCAGTGTAATGAGTTCAGATCTCTTAGACAGCTATAAGCATCAAACCCATCATTCATTGGTAGTAAGTGCATTTAAAGGATGAAAATATTTATTATTTATCAATTATTTTGCAGGGTATTTTTTTGTATTTGGGTGGTGTTTTTCTTAATTTGTTTTACATTAATTGCGCTTTAGACAAACACTCAGACACACACAGCTAATGGATTCTACAGGACCCTGGCATATATTCATGCTTAAATATCTGCTTTACTGCTGTCCTAAAAAGTCAGAATGGAAGAACAAAATAAAGGAAGAAAAGGAGAGAAAGAGAATAATTACTGTACATTTCCTTTCCCCTTAAAAGGGCACTTTCTAAAGCTACTATGAAAAAATCAGAAGTATACACAACTTGGAAAATCATGAGGTCAATAAAAATTCAGCAACTTTTAGAAGATACTCAAGGGACATCGTAGAACAAGAAATTTTTATGAATGAAATGGTATTGAACTAAATCAGTAGCTTTAATAATGATCTAAGAAAGATTCTTATCTGAACAGATTATGAAAACAGTCATAAGGACAAAATCTCCTAATAAACACAAAACATAAGCTAAATACAAACAATGCACTCAGAATAAACACCAACGTAGTCTTTAGACAAATAAGACTCTACCATGTAATATTTTCTGACACTGACTGATGTTTTCTTTTTGCATGGGTAGCTCATAGGCACTCTCTAAGAAATTATTCTGTTTAGAGAGACTCAAGCAGCAAATAAACTTCAGTTGAGTGCACTTAGCTCTCAAGAACTGCACTAGAAATAAAAACAAACATTATTTAAATATCTAATCAGATAGATATCTAGTATGTGTACTGCACTGTTAAATTGGCTGCATCATACATATAATATATCTCCTGTTTACCCTGTATGCAAATGTTGATGTGTTATTTTAGTGCACTCCTTTAATCTACACAGTACAAAATATGCAGAAGAAACAATTTTCCATTTTGATGAAATGTTGGGTTCAATTCAATTTTTTTTGTGGTCTAGGCAATTACACCAATCCTGAGAATGTCTTAGTCATTCTGTCTCTCAACCTTAGCATTTAATTAACAAAAATAATTGCATTTATATTATATCAGTATCTATGCTGATAGAAGAGTTGTTGAATTTTCCAATAAAACACTATTTTCATTGGATAGTTTCTAAATAAAATTCTGCTAGCAATATGGCTGAAATCAAATTAATTATAAATGTAACTAAAAGGGTGTCACAAGGTTAGAAACACCAATAAACCTTGTGTCACAGCAAACATCACATTAAACAGGCTTTCAGGATTTAATTTTGAAGATTTATATGTCACTTGACTTATCTCTTCTGTTTCAATGTCTGCATATATCTCCCAAGACATAAGCATTATAAAAACTGACTATTGCTGCTAAAAACAATAGAGGATTTTGTTTTGCTAATAGCACAATTGGTTTCCCAAACAGGAAATTAGAAACAGCACCCTTAGGAGTATTTTTGAACTACAGTAAAATGAAATAAAACTCTCTTCATTGCTATTGACAGAACCTAATAAAATGTTTCACACTAAATTGCCTTTGATACATCTGTATATAAAATTAATTATGCAAATAATATAATATCTTATCTCTACGGGTAATTACAACAGTAATCATACTTATGCTGGTTTTTTTTCTTTTCACAGGTGAGCCTTTTCCAAAAGCAGCATGAAATAAAACTCTGTGATTTTACCTACACTGTAACTGCCTGATCTGTCACAGAGGGGCTGATGCCAGGAGACCCCACTGAAGCCCGTCCAGTTTAGTGCTCTGCTCTGGACAGGCTCAGCTGGAGCAGGACACTCAGGGCTGTATTCAGGGCTGTGTTTCTGTGTGTCCAGGGACTGACGGCACTGAGCAACCTGTGTCAATACTCAGTTACCACACAGTAGAAAAAGATTGTCGTAATGGTCAGACAGAACCTCCTGTGTCTGAGTTTGTGCCCATTGCCTTTTGTTCTGTCATTGAGCACAAACTGAGAAGACTCTGGCTCCATCCTCTTTGCACCCTCCCTTCAGGTATTTATATACATTGACCAGATTCCCTCTGAGCCTTTTCTTCTCCAGGCTGACAAGTCCCAGCTCTCTCAGCCTTTCCTATTGAGAAAGATGCTCCAGTCCCTTCAAAATCTTCGTGTCCCTTTGCTGGACTCTTTCCAATATGTTGTAATGGGTTGAAACTGAGTTGATTGACAAGCTTTTAAGTCAATGTGCTTTTGCGAATTTTTCATATTTAAACCCCGTGCAAGGGCGGGAAGTTCCTCTTGTTCCCGGTCTCCTGAGGGAGAAAGGGGGGGGCCTTCGAGCCTCCAGGCCCGTCCTGGGCCCGAGCTGGGCTCCTGCCTGGCTCCTGCCTGGCCCCGGCCTGGCCCCTGCCCCCTCTCCCTTCTCCCAGAGCCACGGGCAGCTAGAACCACCTATGGACTGCCACACACAGCTGAATCCATCCGGCTCGGCTTCTGGAGACTGGGGGGAATTCCCTCTCCTCTCCATGCAGCCCCATGCAGACCCGGCGGGAGCAGGCAGAGCCTCTGCAGCCAGCACAGCTCGCACTAAACTGAAGAGAACATCAGTGCAGCCCTGAGGGAGAAGAACATGGCAGCTGCACGGTCAGGGAGAAAGACAAAGTCAGTCACGTGGGACGACGCTGAGATGGCGGCAGGAGAAAAGGGTGTGTGCGTTCTGGCACAAATCTTAAATACCCTTCTAGCAGCAGCGGAGGACTGGACTCTTTAAATCATTTTAAAGTATGGGGAGATGAAAATCCATGCCTGTGAGAATTTATGTTGCAGCCTGTGAAGATCTAAGAAAATGCCTATGCCAGGCCATGTAGTTGTGAAACAGTTTTCAGAGTTTTGTAAAGGAGCAGAGAACCTTTGTGTTTAGGCTAGAAGAATTCATCTTTAAAAGGACTTGTAATCCCATGTGGTGGCCCATGATTGCAGTANATAAGAAAGAGACTTTTAAGGACTGCAACACTGACCAAAATTGTTACCCTTTGTGCGAGGTGGTAAAAGGAGAGGGGAGTGCTGGAGGGAAAGGGGGAGGGGGGGAAGGGGATTTTGCTTTAACTTCTTATTATTTCTTGTTACTTCTAACTCTTTTAGTAATAAACTTCTTTATATTCTTTAAAGTTTTAGGCCTGCTTTGCATTTCTTCTGGTCCTTATCTCACAGAGTAAAATAGATGTGATCAAACCACTGCACTAAATTGATGTTTCCGCCTGGTTTGCAAACAGAACCCGCTACATATGTCCACATCTCTTTTGTATTGAGAAACCCAGAAGCGGACACTGTACTTCAAGTGTGGTTTCACCAGTGCTGAGGTGAAGGAGGACACAGAGGACCTCAGCCTTTTACATGACCTCTGTCACTAGGACTCATGTCCACTCACAGAAAGCCTGTATTTTCCCTAGCCTTCCCTTTGCTTCCACTGTAGCTCGCTCTTGTTGTCCGTGACAACTCCTGCCAAGATTCAGCTCCAGGTGGGCTCTGCCTTTCCTAACTCCATTCCTGCATGGTCAGACAGTGTCTCTATCTTCCTCCTGACTGCTTTGATACTACTGCCACCTTTGTATGATTCCTTTTTTTGTTTCAGTTTCGTCAGGAGCTCCTTATTGAAACCTGCTGACTCTCCATAACTTTGCTAGACTTCCTGCTTGATTAGTCTTGAGCTTAGATGGTCTGTTCCTGTCCCTCAGCACCCGAGCATATGACAGGAAGGCTTGTGTAGGTGGTGTTGCAAACAAAACAAAAAAGTTCTACATCATCTCTAGTGTTCTACATCATCTCATGAAGAACACAACTCTCCACTGCACCGTGAGATCAGGCCATCCAGGACAGAAACTTTTTTACCCCTTTTTCTGCCCTTTTTTACCGCAAAGACCATCTCATATGTCTTCTTCCAAAATTCTCCAACTCAAACACAAGTGGTTTCAACATGCTGCCATTCCCGACACTGTTTGCACGTTTTCCTGTGTCTCATGCGCTCATTTTAAACGATAGCAAAGAAGAAAAAGGAACAAACAAGATATGTATCTCATGAAATGCATGTCTCACAATCATTTAAATTTGCCTTCTGCATTCCCCCACCTACTGTCTTTGTTTATTGCCATCCCTTGCTGTGTTATGTGCAATTTAGATTGCATGCTCCTTGAGGTAAGGAGCTGTCAGATTTTATTTGTCTGTACACTGATATACACACCTATGGCACTATAGAAATAATTAATAATAACAATTTATGACAGAGTACATTGTTACCAATCATCACATATTGTGTTCACTCTGGTAAGACAGAAGAAGCTTTTCTAACGGAAGTGGAATAACATGCCGTATTTCTTGATAGTTGACTTCTTAATATATTATCTATATAAGCATGAAGCCTTCCTGAAGACGGGCTTGTTCTTCCAAAGCTGATCTGTATTTCCAACTTTTATACTTAAAAAATATTGAGATTTTCTTCAAAATGTGCTTTTTGCTTTATGTCCTGAGACTGACAAACCAATTCTACTAATGCAAAGATTCTGCTGTTATCATTGTGGCACATAACATGGATTTTCCACACAAAACTCTTTATGAAACAGGACAGGAGAAATGCAGTAATTATTTGATGTATGCAGACATAAACCAAAACACAGGAGTCTCTTTTCTTCTGTAGATTAAATTAATTTGCTACAAAAACCAAGTATCTGGTGTACTTCAGCAAAAGAAAAAAGTCACCTTATCCTCCGAGGAATTTATAGAGTTTATTATCTTTTTCCAATAAAAACAGAAGATACTGAGTTACTCTTGTAGGTAGGAAACTTTTACATCTACACGTTAAAATTTTGGGTTACCTGAAGTCACTACTCTGGAAAATGACTATTTTATGCAATGTATCTGAATCTCCTTTTGCAGTCAGTAATTATATTGGCCCACTAGTCTAGAAAAATAACTGTGTTTAGAATTTGTAATTACAAATATAGTAAGGAAACTATTATGCCAAGGAAGACCTGGTTTGCCAATTCTTATGGAGTAGTTTTTGGAATGCAAATCTCTACAACACAACCAAAGCTGAGATGTTTCTTTCAGAAACACTGTGCAAATATATAAACAGGAAAACCTCTGAACTAAAGAGCTCCAAAATTTTCTAGATGTGCAATAAGCTGTTTAAAAGGAGACTGTATTTTCCCGGACAACCTGATCAAAAAAATCAAATTGCTAAGAATGGCCTACAAGTACATCTGGAGTTTATTTCCTGTGGACCTCCACATTGTGCTTTCAGATTAAAAAAAAGAAGTGGTTTCACAATCACTACACAAAGCTTTGTTATTCTGTACCTATACACCTTACAATTATTTTTCATCCCTCCAGAATTAAAAATACAAAAATCTATCACAGGTTTATAACACTGCAGAGGAAACTCTCTGACAAAACAGGTGAAGTATAAACTGTAAACTTTTTTAGCAAAAATTTTGTGTGCATTATTTGTGGCTTTATTATTTGTTTTTACACATGTTTCCGTTATGTGGAATTCTATAGTTCAGTTTGTACTGACATTTTTTAAGCTGCAGATTCACTGTCTACCTAAACAGTTTGCTGTTGTTAGCACACGGTGTTGTTTCCTTTGTTGGACCTCTCAGGACAATGTCTTCACATATTTTAGCACTCTTTGTAATCTCTTGTAACACCAATAAAAATGAATAATACTGACCTTTATGAAGTACTTTGACTGCTGCCAAGGCATGAACGTTGCTCTCTACAGAAGTCCCATATACTGCTTGTATACTGCTAACAGAGATTTATTTTAGCTCATTTCCATGGACTGAATTTCACAGCAAATTAGTTTTATTAACTCATTGCGCTAATTTTATCTTGTTCAAATGATATTTAATGTCTCTCCTTTCTGTGGCATAGATTGTAACAACTTTAGTCACACAAACTCTGCTCTACTACGTTTTGGTTTTGGTTTGGGCATGAACATATTTGCACTTCAACTACCCAGCAATTTCTTCGTAACAGCTAAAAATCATACATAACATTATACATGTCAATCTTTGAGGAAAAACCCCATCAAAAATATGAAAGGAAACAGTCTCTTCTTCACCAGCACATTTTTACATTTTTTGTATAGCTCCTGTTACTTAATTTTTTCCTTGTTAACTTGGTCACTATACGTGTCCATAGCTTGAAGTGAGGAAGGGAAATAGCAAGAGACCTGTGTGCAAGTTGCAATCTTCAAAGACAACCTTAGGAGAAACAGCTATCCTGTTATGCAGGGCAAAGGACTCCCTTCCACTAACCTTCCTTTCCCTCCTCTGCTCCACTCTGCTCACACGTCCACTCCTGCTCCCTCTCCTATACCTGTGTGGCCTTTCAGGAACCACAATTTCTTGTTTCTGTAATTTTTCAAATTTTCATTTTCCCAAGACCCCAAGTCTGACATCTCTAAGATTTACAGTCTTGATTGTCAAAATTTGGTATGGTTTTTTTAAATTGAGTGTTGTATTAGAAGTATTTTAAAAAGTGGTTTGTCTTTTCTAAGTAAATGTGGCAACTTGTGGCATCTTTCAAACAGGGATTGTATTATTTACTGGGGATACAAGCTGGTGTTTCCTTAATGTTTTACAAAGGAAAAACTGTTCAGAAGTGAGGGGTAATATGCAGGTATCTTTAAGACTTGAGCACAAATTGCTTGAATGCTGAAAATACACAAACATGCAAGCACTGTAAAAATGTCTGCTTATAAATTGAAATTTATTTATGACTCAATTCAAAAAGAATGGGAAAACGGAGTGTCCTAAGAGCAAAAATCTGAACCAAAATAACATATGCAATAAAAATATCAGATTTGACCCATGCTAGCAAGATCTTTTTGCTGAAGGAGATAGAAACTTAAAAACATCTATGACATTTACATCTCTCTCCTAACTGTAATCTTTGCTGCTGTTTGGAGAGAGCCACCTCAGGGCATAAAACAGAAAGGTATTCGATCATACACACAAACATTCATAAACAAGAGAGGATGGGAACTGGTACTTTTCTCAAATTGGAGTAAAGTAACTACAAAAGGACTACCCGTGTTTATGACATTCAGTGTGGTAGGAACATTCTCTGTCACTGAAACTGGCTAGCTTGAATCCACCCAAACCCATACTAACAAATACCTTTTTCTCCAAGACAGAAAGAGTGTAGTCTCCTCCTTTTAATAACTCTCCAAATGTGCTCAGGAACTGTATGGGAAAATGCAAGCTGGCCTGGGCCCAAATGTGTTCCAGGAATAATTCTAAAATTTAATAGCAGAGATAATTGTGATCCAGTGCCTGTGGCTGTTTCCTGACATTACTTTCTGTATGGATACAAACACAGCCAAACTGTCTGGTTTATGTTTCTCAGAGCTTCTGTGCAAATCAGCATAAGGTCTTTTAGATTGGACAGTACACATAGATTAAGTGACTGGACACTGGCCTTCCAAAAAAAATTTTATAAACGTTTCCAAGAACATTATAATAAACAAATAGACTGCTGAATACAGAACATAAGTCTAATAGTAATACGTCTGTTTCTTTTTTATGCTCTCTACATAATATTTAGAAATAGTCCTTAGACCTGGCAGTCTGCATGTCATAAGCTGAAAAGCACTGCTTCAGAATAAACTGATATTCATATACAGATTGACATGAAGGAAATTATGTGTTCCCTCTATGGTAGATGTTTAACTGGAAAACTACTGTATATGTTCGGTCTTTAAGTTTGGTCACCTGAACCAGAATTTGATATCAAAGTCATAATTTGGTGCTGCTTTGCACATGCTCTGCCATACTTTGAAAATGGCTAGTGGTCAAAACAAATGAGAGGAGACATGCAGAATGAATATAGGTGCTTGGCAGCAAAAGTTTCTAATTTAAAAATTTAAGAAGACATGATTTGCTCACTGTAACCGTAGCTATTATCTTCTTCTAAACAGGATATTTTCATGCAGTGGTAGTTAGATTTTATTTACTTTTCTTCTACACCATGTTTCAGATCTTTAGCAGAAGCTAAGTTTAACCTTTTTCAAACTCCGCTCTCAAAATGGACTGTTTCAGAGATGTGTGTCTAAAAGGCAGAATTAAGCAAGGAGAGCTTAATCCAAATTTTTCACGAAGGCAGAAACCGAAGACCCATATCAAGCTACCGGCAGGGGGTTTTTATTGGCATTGTGTAGTTAGATCAAAATCAGTGTTGTTTAATTGCATGTTTCTCATTAATATGAAGCTTGAACTTAATAGTTTTGTTCCCTGAGCCTGTTAAAGAGTTAAAGATTCACAAAGGACCTTATTTTCAAAGTTCAGTACTCTGATGCAGTCTAAGTAATAGCCCTAAATTAAACACACTGCTCCCACTTTACACCCTAAGCAGGACATCCATGGAAACAGGAAATATTTACACAAAACAGTACGAGGTACATAGTAGAAAGTCTGGCCTCAGATAGTGTGCAAATATTTCCATTATTTCTTAATTTTGCATTTGCAAAGTAGAACAGGTAAGGCCTGTCCTGGAATAATGGAGGAAAAGGCAGCAGAGTGAGAGAGTGATCAAAGGGAGAAGCCATTCTCTGAATCAGATTAAATGAGGACCTGATCCTGTGTCTCCTCTTCAAGAAGTACTAATCAAGTTACATGGGGAAAAAAAATCTGCTTTTTTAGGTTTCTTTTAAAAAGAAATTATTTTGGCACCTAATTCAAGTTAGAGAACAGAACAGTGAATCTTAGATGGAGGAGATTTTACCCCCATGATTATCACTCAGGTACAATCTTGCCTCCCTAAAGAGGCCGGGACACAAGTAACATCCCTCTAAACAGCATTTTCAGTTGGTGAGCTAAACTTACTTCTAAGAATCTCCTCTCCAGTCATCCAGCTCTTTCCAGGCATTGCGAGGACAACCTAGATTCTAATGGGAATTAGAATCTAATGGGGCAAATTCTACATAATAGGTGAGTATGAAAATTATTGAGTTTGGAACGTAGAGATGATGTGGCACTAAAACTCTTGTTATTCCTATTCTATAGCCATTTCTGAAATTTCAGCAATGTATTAGCACTCATTTTCATGAAAACCATAGTGCTCCTTAGGGCAAGCAAGACTGAAGACTGGAAAAACAGCAGGTTGAAATGCTTGGCTTTGATGGACTTGCATATTTTTTCTTCAGGCAGACCTGTAGGGATGACAGAATGAAATGGCTGTCATCTTTCTGGGTGTTATTTGAACAAAAATGCCATAGTATATTCAGCTTTTCTATCTACCACAGCTCCTCCTATCAAAAAGAAAGAGCTGCTGATATGTGGCACTGCCAGGGTTAGAAATATCTTCAAGGAAATACCTCCTTATCTCTGCCACATACACCAATTACTTTTTTGTGTCTGTGTACAGAGAAATAGCACTCATAGCACTTATCTACACATTTGTTTATTCTTAATAAGCCTCAGCATTTGGTTGTGGTATCCCAAGATTTGGTTCACTCACTACAGGCAGACAGCCTCTGCATGGCAGGGACCAGGGGTGCTGATGTCCTACCAACCCCTCTCAGTGTTGGTGTCTAGAACACTGCAGCACAGCACACAAAACAGGACAAGGCAGGGATTCCATGGTTTACCCTAACTGTTTATTGAGCATTAAATTTATTAAGTTTAGTAAGTTTAGTAAGTTTACTGTGGAATGCAGGGTTATAAAACCCCTGGGCTTACAGACCTGAACGTAGCACATCACCTGTGTCTGCTTCATGTTGTTAAGCTCCCCAAAAGAAATAGATACTTAAAAGAAAAAGTACCTATGTGGCTGTTTGAGTTCACAGATCCATAGTGTCACTGCCTTTGCTGCAGCTGCCACAGATGAGTGCACTGTCACATTTTGCACTGCAGCAGCAGGATTCTCTGATCAAGAAAATCTATATAAAAGGCATTTGCTGACTTTGATTTTTTTCCTTTTAATATCTATAGCATGATTCATCTTTATTATTTGGTATTACACAAGTCCTCAGTTACCCAGGAATAGATCTAAAGGTCAAGTTGTGAGAGATACTAAAATATTAATATCTTGCTTTACAAACACATATACTCTCAGGATATATCCAAATGTAATAATTTATATTACATCTGTAGTCACTGACCAAAGAGCTACAGGAAGTAAAACTGTACTGATTCCATGAACCCCACACTAGTTGATCCAATAGTAGTGGCTACTGCTTTCACAGCCAAAGCAGACCTGGATCTGACATCTCTCCAGCCGTTTGGGGCTTGTGGTTCAGGGCAAACTTCTTACTTTAGTAAGTGAAATTAAGCCCTCAAACTTTGTGCTGGAACTTTTTATGGTGGTTTAACAATGCAGCCACTAGCTCATACTTCCCAGTGGGATGGAGGGGGAGAACTGGAAGGGTAAGAGGGTAAAAACCCACGGGCTGAGATAAAAACAGTTTAATATGGAAAGCAAAACAAGGAATTCCTTCATCCCTTCCCATGGGCAGGGAGGCTGCAGCCATCCCCAGGAAAGCAGGGTCCCATCACATGTATTGTTTACTTTGGGAGACAACACCATCACTCCAAATGTCCCTCCCCTTCCTTCCAGGTTTGTATGCTAAGCACAGCATCAGTCTGGGATATCCATGGGTCAGTTGGGGTTAAGTGTCCCAGCTGCGTCTCTCTTCCAGCTCCTTGTGCATCCCCAGCCTCCTTGCTGGTGAAGTGGTACAAGAAGCAGAAGAGGTCTTCATGCTGTGTCAGCACCGCTTAGCAATAATTAAATATCCCTGTGTTATCAACACTCTTTTTATCACAAATCAAAAACGCAGCCCTGTAGTAACTAATGTGAAGAAATTTAAATCATAGCACAAACCAGTATACTGAGAAACACTTCAAAATCTTTTTTTTATTTTAATGTATGTTTGTGCCTCAAGAAAGGTAAACTACTCTATGCCAAAACAGATGAGAGAAGAAACACATGTGAAACAATTTTCAGTCATGTGAGAGGAGTTGGTGGTCAATGGTACATACATAGTCCAGCAGTAGTCTTCAGATATGGAAAGAGGGTTTCTGAGAAATATCTTGAGCTTAGGCAGTCTGCTGACAAACATGTCAGGAGTGGTTTGTATGGGTGGTGGTTCTCCCACTGTGAGCCCAGTGCTCCTGAGGCTGTTTTCTGCAGAACCCTTTTCCTTTGAGCTTCCACCACCTCCCATGAGGGGAGAACCTGTCACAATTCCCCAGCTCTGCGATTCCTTGTCTGGTCACCTTGGCCATGCTCTGGTGGGAACAGCAGACTAAGACTTGTGACCTGCCACTGTCATTAAAGCTTAGAACCTGACCCCTCCTTCTAGTTTACCAAAGGAAATGACTGCCTCCTGAAAGGTTTCTGTACATCTCTGAGGTAGAGGGGCAGCTCAACTCAGGTAAATATTATGTCCCTTTGAAGCAGCTGGTAGTCTGGACAGAACCAATACTTAGGCCGACAGCTTAGGAAATCACTTATTTGCTGTGTCTGGGAAGAAGGGTGGCAGGGGAAGAGACTGAGAAGCAGATACACTCATAAATCGTAAGGATATTTATGCAGCTGGCAAGTGGCCAAATCCACCAGGATTCTGAATGAGTTATGCGCACCAAAGCTTTTGCACAGACCTGTAGATTAGTCATGCTCTAAATGAATTGCCAATTCAGCACTACAAGCTCTACCTGGCTACTTTCTAGTTAGAAAAGGTGTGTGTGGTAGCATGAATGGACAGAGTCAGACACTGAGTTGTTAAGTCCATGGTAAGGAAGCATTTGGCACAATCTCAGGGCCAGCAGGGCTGCTGTTTCTACACTGTACCAGCAAGCACAGAGTCACATTCAAAAGGCTGGTGTACCTTGAAATGGTGATCAGATGTTCAGCAGGCGTGCCTTAACTTATCACTTTTCTACCTTGCTGTCCCTGCATCATCATAAATGGTAATTTATCATGCCATGAACTAACTTTGGCATGGTTTCTCTCAACAATTCTTCCATATACCTGGGCAGAAACATTGTGCTTAAGAATACTGGGCAGTTTGGTGTTTATTCACATATGTGTTTACTTTCCTATCCACTCAGAGTGGGCTTGGAAGATACATCTGTCTCAAAACTTATATTACAATCCACCCTCTGATATCACAACATTCAATATTCTTCCCTTGGATCATAAAGTCTGGTCAGCCTCAGATGAGGAAAAAGCTTTGGGAGAAAAATATCAGACAGTTTCTGTAGTGGAAGAGAAAGTTGAAAGGAAAGTTGATGGTGGTAAAAATACTGAGAAATACCCTGGGAAGGGGGGAACTCTCGAGTGCCTGAAAAGTCAAAAACTTGTCCTGAGAAGTAGGGAGAGAAAGATATTTGAGAAAAAAATATGGAATGCAAGAAGACTCAATTATGGGATACTCACAAAGACAGAAAAAAAGGGGGGATAATGGCTGAAAGGAACACATTTAGGGATGAATTTGTATGGCAAGTGGGATTAGAACAAAGTTCTCCAATAGCATGCATAAAAAAATCAGGTAAAATAGCATCTTGAGCGGCACACCGCTCTGGGACTCATATTATGCATAAAATGAAGGATTGTTTTGGCTGTGGCAGAAGAGAGGCACAGACCTACATTTAGAAGATTGCTTGGCTATATCCGCACCGCTGCTGAAGAGCAGTCTATAAAGGAGGTAAGGGCACAGTCTGCTCCTTCACCTCCATCCCCACACCTGCTTCATAGATTGCCTTCGGTATCCTCTGAGGATGTGCTGTGGTGGGGTCTGGGGTGCTGGACTGTGTGCATGCACATAGGATACCAACCACACTGGGACACTGCCCATCAGGGCCAGGCAGCTGGGCTGCTGTCTGAGGTGTCTGTACAGCTGGGGAACTAGGTGTTAAAGCAGGTCTCAAGAGACAGCAAAAGCAAATTCACCATGGCTCCAGGGTCAGGATGTTTGAAAGTTAGCTTTAAGTAACAAGCAGTTTCCTCCACACTTCTTTTGAGCATTGATTAAAATACTAATGAGGGTAGCATGAACTGTGAGAAAACAGACTGTGTGAAAAGCACATGTGACTTGAGAAGAGTGCATCAAAGCAAAAAGCTGCACTGATAACCAATCACTCAGACAGGAATACTGTCTCCATAGAGTGTGAGCAGAATAGAAAATTCTATATGTAAAGTTAATTCTGGCTTCATGTCATATCACAAACACGCCGGTTGTCAGTAGTCACAAGTAGTGATAACAAGAGCTTAGATGGTTCTAGCATTTTAATGTCTCACTTTTGTATTTACCCGAACAGTGAAGTTTTATGCCAGTTACTAATCACTTCTTAGCCAGCAGCAGCAGACTCCTTATTCCCTGAAGTCTGTTCTCACTTAATTGCACTCATGAGTATGGCAAATTTAGAATTATTATTCTTCAACAAATCCTTCCAACTCCCTGGCCAGAAGCTGGTATGACAGCCAGGCAATATAAGCTACATTATCACCTCACCTCACATACTGGTCTAATATTTTAATGATGGTTTTTTAACTATTGGTAACTGACATCTGTCCTGTGAAAAGGTGGGATCAATAAAACATACATATGGATAAATAAATTAAAAAAGTAATCCTCTACAAAAGCAGAATGAAAATTGATGCTACAATCTACTTAGCACTTTGGTTTACAGGGTATGCTTTATGAATCCACACAGACAGCACATTCTAGGAGAAGCTGTGTCCAAGCAGGGCAGCTAATGGTAATAACTGATTAACTCCATTTCTTTTGAAGGCAATACATTAGCTCTACATTTTGGAACTGGCTATTTCCATTAGCCATTGTTGTCATGGATTGTTCTTAATAGCCAGCCTGAAAAAAATTAGTTATCAGTTTCAAAGTGTGCCTTTGGGGCCAGATTCACAGCTGGAAGAGCTCTGCTGATTTTTTGAAGGCTTATACTGCTTTGCTCTGGTGTTTACATGAAGTCTCATTCTGATTTAAATGATCTGAAGGAAACAGTGGCAGTCATTACACCAGCAGAATTTTCTTTAGTGCTCTCAGTATTTTTCTGTCAGAGGTTAGACAGCTTCGCTGCTTGACTGAGTTGTAAGAACTGGTTTTGCTTAGTAATTTTTTTTTTATTTTTTGTGAAGGTAAGTGACAGTGTCTTTTACACCTAAGGCAGAAAAACAGGTTTTAAGAGACCAATTCTAACTCTTAGATAGCGTCTCCCAAGTGACAATCCCTCTGAATGTACTGACAGACCTCACAGCACTGCACTGTATCCCTGTACTTCTGCATTACCACAGCTCAGATCCTCCTGCTTGCTGCTTAACAGTGGGAAAGACTCACTAACTGCAGGGCTTGAACAATAACACTGAAGCAGATGAAAAGATTCAACTGATGTTGGCAGACTTTGGCTCAGGACCTGCTCCCATTGCATGCTGTGATAAAAGGTGTGAAGGTTGCTTTGCTGGGCTTTATCTCAAGGAAAGATGCTTTTCCTGAAGGGTGTCATGAACAGCAGCTCTCAGTGTGAGTAGTAAATGTGAGCTTGGAGACTTGCCTAGAAGTGATCAACTTTTAAAAGGTTCACTCAAATTGTAAATAATTCAACTCTAACCTCTTTTCACAAAGTCAGGAAGACAGGAAATGGTGGACAACTCTGTATCAGAGAAGATTTCTATTTCAAAGGCTCCTGTCCAGAAATGAAACTCAAATAATGTAACCCCAAAAGTACGACTGCAGCAATGTAAAAGAAAAGAATTGTCTGAAAAATTGTAGTAGCCGTGGTTACACTCACACACACCCCATCACGACACAATGGTCCTGTCATCCACTGAATTGAAAAGCTATATATATATCCCCACATAATGCAAGTCTTGGAAGGAAAGACAAGAAGAGGCAAAACACTGCAGCTCTTCGAACCAACAAGGCACCTAGTGCCACTTGAAAACTTGGGAGTTTCAACTCTCCGCAGGAGCAGATTGACTGTTCTGCAGGTACGCTCTCAGTTTTAGAAACACATCTTGGGAAAAACAACAAGTTAATTGCTTGCTTAAGCAACAATTTTGCAAGCTATCATAGGCAAGCAAACTGAGGAAGAAACCCCAGGGTTGCCTTTTTCCTATCAGATGACTCCACTAATGAGCAATGCTAAACATTTCTATTTGGACTGTATAATGCCTAAAAGCTTTGACACGCGTCTGATACTACTGGCTTTTCATAGATTTACATAATGAATCAGGGCATCTACAGAATATTTCAGAAATGCATGCTGCAACAACTCTCAGAGCTTGTACAGTTGCTGAGTACTATTAAAAGTAATTTTCCCTAGACTTTCAATGAACACAGATGGTCATACTGCTACCCTCCAAAGCACGAGGTTTGCCTGAGTTGGTCCAGATCCTCCATAGACTGCATGAGTGGTTGGGAAATCCCAGATGGGCATGCTGCTGACCCAAGGGCAGCAAATAAAGGTCTTTTTCTGTCCCTATTTTATTCCTGAGGGCCAGGGCACAGCTGCAGTCTGGCCATCAGGAAACCAAGCTTTTACCAGACACATCTTCTTCTGAGCTGGGCCCTGCTGATGGCTCCCAGCCACAGGAATGCAGCTGTACATATTTGGGACTGTGCCTGGCTCAGGGCTGGGTTTGGAGCATCTGTATATCTGCTTTTGCTGTATAGGGAAGCTTTAACCTTTTCTGTACTTCAGTTAACAGTGGTGAAAACACAGACAAAAGAAGTTTCCTGCTTTCCCTGGGTGTTCTCAGTCAAAATACATGAAATCTTGGATGTACTTTTCTCATGAAGCACAGACTGCTGATGGCATGGCTGAGTCAAGAAGAATATTTTAGTGGCATCCTGAAGTAAGCATTCAAACTCGTGTGAGGTATGGAGCTGTGAGGTGTTGCTCATGCGAAAAAGGCAGAAGGGACTGTTTTCCACAGACTGAGTTGCTGTCACCAGCAGGAATCTTTTATTTAGTTCAGCAGAGCTCAGATCACTCAAGAGTCTTAATTGGGAAAGAAAATAATTGGCAAAACCCCCAAGTTTCACTGTCCTAGTCTGACAATAGTGCTGCGTAATGTGGTCTGTATGCAGAACAGTACAAATCACAAGTTTAGTTCTTGCTGTAATTCTCTAGAGTATAACATGGCATTGGGGTCCCAATTATACTTAGAGAGAGCAGTTTTCTGAATGGAATTAAAGAGGAAGCCCTAGAACAAGGATATTTAGATTCTGCAGTTCAAGAAAAATGACGTCTATCATATATGGCTCCTGAGAAAAGCGTAATGATCAGAAAACGTGTTTTTCTAAAGCTTAGTCTCCCCATGACTTTGTTTATTGTTAAAACATAATCCACTCTTAGAGAGCATCCAGAAAGAAGGAAAGTCAACATCCTCACCAGCTAACCAGGATTTTTAATTCTGTGTTTGCTGCAGGTCAGGCAATTGATTGGATTTAAGTAATTCGTTGACTTGTGCCTAAAGACATTAGGACAAAATCAGAAGTGGTGCAAACACAGATTCAGGGGAGCCAATGTTTTTAGATTTTTAAAAATAGAAGCCTACAAGAGGAATGCAACAGAAGGAATATAGAAAGGAAATAAACAAAAGAAACCCTCCTGGGGAAGTGTAAGATAGTGTAAATTAAAATAATACTCCCTTCCCACCACCTACTCAAATCTAAACAATCTCATGGATAGTTTTTTGATTGTAACAACTTAGAGTCACTTACTTGCAGTAGTAATAAATAAATAATCTCTGAATTTGGGTCCATTTTGGATGAGAACATCTAAATGTTCTGTCTAAGTCTAAACCAGTTGCTGTAACACATTTCCCAATCAATGCAGGGAAATAATCATGTCTGGCTGATGATTTATCACAACAGTGTGAAAAATCTATTTTAGAAACACTTTCTGGAGGTGCCTGCTTCTTCTAAGTGATGGCTAGCTGCCTCCCCATAGTATCAGAGTCACAACAGGGTCCAATCTATAAATGGAGTTTCCTTTAGATGAAAAACTTCTATAAATAAAAATATGTTTTCATTCTAAATCAGAGAGAAAGGTCAAAGTGTCATCAGTTTTCACAGAATGGAAGCTACCAGAAATTTTCAAGTGTATTTTCAAGTGCAAAATTTCCCCATTTCCCTGTAAAGGTTTTGGTTATAGCTCATTGAAGGCTCTTTGCTGTGTGGATCACAGCTGCCTGCGCTGGATGATGCCGTCTCAGTAAAACTCCATTTCTGGTGCATGTTTCAGCTCTAACTACTTCCACAAGCTGTGGCAATGCTTCTGCATCTGCCATCCCTGTAAGCAGGAAATCACACCCTGTTATGAAGTATCATTATTTTGAGAAGTGAGTGGGACAACACTTCCAGTGGTCTAAGTGTTTCCAACTCTAGATACTGTTAAGTGCCAACCAACAGGTTCTTCCTTTACAGCTGCCCTGTAGCAGCAGTGAGAAGGCTCTGTGCAAAATTTTGACCTTGTTAATGACACTGAAGTGCCAAGCAGAAATGCATTTTTTGCTTCTTTGGACTTCGTATAAACATATGTTACCTGGACTTTCAACCAATCCATGGAGTTTTAATTCTGATTTTAATGCTTACCATTAATAACAAATATTTGTGTAATAAACATTATTGCAACAAGAAAATTGAGATCTCCAAGGCTAACTCTTTTTCAAACTAGATTTAAGCCTTAATGTGATTGAATTTTATGCTTTCTGTGTATTATTAAAGGTCTACAGCATAGAATTTCCAGCCAAAGATTCCCTATATGACCTTACTTTTTAACTGAGCTTTTGTACTGCTTAACCAAGAATGTGAATTAGCATTTTTGCTTTTTGTCCTAATCTGTATCCTATTTTATTCCCCTCATCCCATGTTTTTTGTATAACATAACTGTTTCTGTTGATGACAGGCAAAATAGGACAGGTCAGGAAGGAAGTGTATAACTCAAATATAACCCAAGTTCACCAGTTAAAAGTGAGACTGAAGTAGAAAGGAATCCTAGAGAAAATATATTTCAAAAAATTAAAGAATTAGCTCTGATTTTATGGGTTGCCCTAAAATTTAAGGGCTAGAGCTGTCAGTACTCAATTTTTCAAGATAAATGAGAGTAAAATGTTACTTTTTCAGCAATAATGACAATGTTGTTACCAGCATATGAGGGACTGGCGGTCCAGACAACAGTTCAGCTGTACTTGCAGACCTTTGGGATGTTATCCTGGCTGTTGGACATTGTTTAACTGGCATTCTCCATACAATTCTGAAAAACAGTAAAAATGTAGTCTCCAAACTTCAGCTAACACCTCCTGAGTTATTCCCTCATGGAGACCATACACGGCCTCTGACTTCACAGGAGAGCTTTTTCAATGTTCCAGTGAAAATTAATAATGGGGAATAAAAGGTGAGATGAAGGTAACAGCTGCCATCATTTGAACTGACTGTCATGCTGTCATTTGAACTGACATCAGACCAACTGAACTGGGAGACAGGGCTATGAGCATCACCCACTGTCCTTGCAGACACATTGGTGGGCCCCACATGTGCCCAGTCTGTGTGCTTCCCTCTACAGAGCCCTGCAGGCATCCACCATGGAGGTGAGTATCTGAAAAGGCAGATGCCAGACCACCCAGCCCAGAATGGAAAACTGCTGTGAAGCAGCTCTGGAGAAAAACAGGTGTTTTCTGCAGGAAGAAGCCACTTGGTGTGAGAAATTTCATAAAAGAGACAGTGTTCCACATAAAATGGAGGTGAGACAGCCTGAAATAACTCACTGAAACACATTTGAAAAACCTGACATATTGCCTTTGATGAGGACATCTTTCCCAAGCTACCAGGACATAAAGTTATGTGTGCTGACAGGGATGAAGAGTATTTAATAATTGTACTAGAACAAAAAATGATAGTTTACAGCTTCTATCTGTATGTCCTGTTTTATCCATTTTTACACAGTGAGTGGATATAACAACAACGGAGCTAGAGCCATCTTACTCAGCTACCTGAACGCCAAGTGCTCGTCCCATGGTTTAATTAATGGTGTTAAGTACTCGTCTGAGTAGGGACAAAGTCCGCTTTCCCAGGCATCACAGTAATTCTCTCTTTGGCCTTACATCTTTTACATTAAATGTATTACTTTGAAATTAAATTTCTACTGTAGATCTGGGGAATGCCTTAGATGACCCTGAGCTTGTCCTTTTCTTTCAGCTACATTGGATGGTCTTATAGGAGATATTACCTTTCCCCACCAAGCTTTTCTTCCATCATTATTCTTAGAATACTGCAACGGCAAAAGCACTAGCACTAGTTTCAATTATTTCAGACAGCATGAAACAGCATTCATGGGACTGAGCAAGCCTTTACTCAGAATATCCTATAGTGTGGCCATTATGATGTTCTTTTGGGACATAGGGGAGTGGGTTGAATCCTATTAAGTAGAGGAGACAATTGAATGTGCCTTTCCTGCAACCTGGGTGAGTACTTTAATCACGACTTATTGGATAAAAGGCTGGGGGAGGATCACCATTGGCTTCTCCAGATGCATTTCACGAGAAATGAATAATAGCTCCCTGTGTAGCATAGTTTCAGTTTTGTGAGTCCCACTGGCACTAAAGTTGTAACTACTGGAGGACAGCTTAAACCCACCTTTGTTCCTAGCAGTTCCTGCTGGCCAGCTTAAGTAGCTCAGCACAGTTTGCAAATCTCATTATTTGGCAGTTATGTCTCCTGAAGCACTGTACTAAAATCAGGCACCAAATTCAGGGTGGCGATCTAAAAGTTTAGTCACTGAACAACTAACTAGGAAGCCTAAGACTAAAGTCTCCAAAATTTTTGAGTTATGCATAATTTTCTGATAAGCTGGTAACTTCAATATCCTACCTTAGTAGTATAACTGATGCTCTGAAATAAAATATGTAACACATGCTCTTTGGGATCTAATACTACTCTGCATTCTGTTCATTTTTCTGAGTACTGCTAGTGGATGCAATTCAGACAATTGAAAACATAGATTTTCCATTGCCATTACAACAAAAGACAACACTTTTGTTCTCAACTCTCTTTAGATAGTTCTCAGGCAAATCAAAATCATCTTCTTTACACAGACTTTTACTTCAGAGATTCTCTGATAGTAACTTAAAATACAATTTAATTTAATTTATCTGATCTTCATAACTTAAAGAATTTCACATGGACTTATGGGTCATATGCACATATTTTATCATTATGTATTGCATAACTTGTAGGCATGTAAATAAGCACAAAAGTGCAAAATTAACAGTGGCAGACATATGCATGCCTTTTTCTATCTAGCCGTATATTTTCACCATGCTAAAATCATACAAATAGACAGAGATTGCATCCAATGTCAATCACACAATTAAACATACTGTATGCTCCAATAATAAGACCAAACACTTACAATAGTCCAGTTATGGATAAATTATTTTAAATATTTTGCTTCCAGTTTTGCTCAAAATTGCAGAGAAAACTCTGCAGATGCCAGGGTGTAACCATGGAATTCAGCCTTCCGTTTCTTAAAAGGTAGCAAAGACACATTTCCAAAGCTGCTCTTGCTTGATGTTTGAAATGCAATGGAATACATTGAGACATAAGTTTTTTTAAAATCTCATGCTTTCATCCAGCCCTAAAATGTATCTGACATGCACTGAAATGTCAGCAGTATTATATGAGATGACTTGATATCACAAGCCATGGTGCCATAATAGTAAACAACCTTGGGAATGGGAACTGGAGCAGCATACATATCTGAAACTGCAGAATGTCCTTTAGCTGCTTACAGCTAGTTATTTTCTTCGCTGTCATAAAGATGTTCAGCCTAGATACAACCTCAACTTTTGAATTTACTGATTCTTTTATCTCTCCTACAGTTTTCTACATCAATTTTCTTTATAAATTTAAGTTGCATGCAGCTATACTTGCTCCACTGGGAGTAAAGACAAAGGAGCTTGAAGTTAGACCATTAGTGTAAAGGTGAGTGCTCAGCACCACTCTGATGAGTGTGGAAAACTCACCCAGGAGGTTTCTGTTTGCAACTTATATGCAAGCGAAGCTACTGTGAGGTTTGTGAGGTGTTTAGCTAGTACACCAAAAGGGCCTTCTAAATATCATAAATCAAATTTAATTTCTGAATTGAGTCAGTCTAAATTGGATTTAATTTAGTTAACAATTTCATTGATGGATTATATGGTCCAAAGCTGTCTATACTGGAAACTAAGAAAGCAAGTGTTTTATAATAACCCCACTGGAAACATTGCACTGCCACTTTACATCTGTTTCCAAACCTATTGGTCAATTACTCATTTTCACACTGAAACAGCTCAACTAGCAATGGTAAATTAGTATACATCTTGTCTTGTAATATCATAGACACATTGGGAGACTGAAAAATATCCATTGCATTTAGATATTTTTATTCCATGTATGTGCAGTCTTTTGATGAAAAGCATCTGAATATAGCCAGCAAGGTGTGACTCTTGAAAATAGTGTTTTTCAACATTGAAAAAATGGTTTTGTTTTTCTATCTAAACTGCAGGAATACTCTGAATTCATGCTTTATTTTCCCTGAAACTCTGTTAGAATGCTACATCATTCACATCTCTGGTTAGCAGACTTCAGATTCCCTCATCTACAGAAAAGACAAAGCAAAATATTTGTTTTACACAGAATTCTATGAAAACTGTAACTGTCACGTGCAAGAAATTGACAGATTTCAAAACTATATTCTTAAGAAAATGAAAATCAATGACCAAAATTTCTTGCATAATTTGAATTAATCTCTCTCTCTATGTATCTTTGTATGTGTTAATATATGCATATATATACCCAACTGTAACTGTAATTATAAGTATAAAAAAAATATGATTTTACATGTAATTTTGGGGAGGATTCTTCTGTCCCAGCTTTCCTGTCTAAAAGTTTTTTATTGAAATCTAATTTAGGCTTTCTGAAAAATGGAAGGAAGCAGTCATTCCCAAAGGAGGATCCCTCTCTGCTGAAGAAAAGTACCCTAAAGAAGACCAGATGAAACCATTCTCTGGTTTACCCATTTTCTGCAAAAACTACAAAGACTATGCTATACATAACTTTAAGTCAACTTTCTTTAGATAACCAAAATAAAATCAATCCTATTCTTTGACTTTCTCTAATTTCCCCTCAGGGTCAAAGTTTCGGAGCCTCAGGTGCTCAAAAGTGGGAATCTAGGCAGCATCAGGGTGGTTGAGGTCAGGATAGGTGCCCAGTGGTGAACAAGCTGGGCTTCCCCCAAGTGCCACACTCCATAGGAACATTTCTTCCTGATAGATCAGGATCTTTGGAGGGCAAAACATTCCAGCAGAAACTTTCTGATCAATTCCAGTCTTCAAGAGCACTGATTCTTTTTTTCATTAATTGCCATGCATCCTAGATTGAGTAGATGTTGTGATTGAGCCTTACAGATGCCCTAAAGACCATAAACCAGCTGACCACAATCCTGACATTTTCTCTGGCATAACAGTTAATCGAATTTCAGTATAAGTTGAAAACCTGGTTGACCAATGTTCCCAACCAAAGTGATTCCCTAGCTTGAGATGTCTGTGTGTAAAAAGCTTAGACTGTTCATTGACTTTCTAGCTGTGTTCAGACAGCAAAGGAAAGATCTCACATCAGCATCAGTGAGAATGAGTGATGATACTGAAAAAGGCAAAACTAAATGTAAAGCTACCTAGCAAACGTGGGAAGAAACAAGTGTCACAGTTAGACATTATATGAGCAAAGGAAGAAAGAAGTGATGCTGAATGGACACAGAAATTAATCTAGATAATCTATCCAAAAGAGACATCAAGATGATTGTTTTAAAGGAAAGGAAAAACTGAGTCTCTAAAGAAAGACTGTAAGGGACAGAACTTTCCTCTGAATCAGCAGTTGTTTGCATGCTGATGACAGCTGCCTTTATTGTTAATCACAATTGGTTCTAAGTTTAATACTTCTTAACCTCCTTGACTGCCCTCTGGTTCCCTTTATTACTGTGCAAAATACATAACTATTGTTCCCAGATGAAAAAAAGTGAGCTGAAATATTGATTTTTCAGTTTCCTGTTCCTCTAGTAAAAGGTAATGAGCAAAATTCATCACAGGAATAATTAGTAGAAATTATTCCTATTGTATTGTGAAACCAATTGACATTCCATTGTTTATCTGGAGGCTTAATGATGATTTCTGGTGATAATTACTGAGCTTTCAAAGTTATTGTTAATATGCACCAGATTTCTCTGTTTATCCAAATCCAGAAAATATGTGACTCTATAAAAATATTTTAAATAGGTCTCAACTGTTGAGCTGTCCTGGATAAAAAAGCAGTTTTCATTTGTATATTTTTTTTTTTAAGTTTCCATCTCTCAAATCTTTCTCTGGAAAACTGGATGTAAGAATTAAAGCTAAGAGTCTACAAATGGGCATAGATGATGTACATCATGAATAATGGTAATGAACAGCCACAAGAACAGCAATAGCTAAACAAAAAAATCGACTAGGAAATATTTAAATTCTCACTCACTTCTAAACTTTTTCTGATTCAGTCACACACATCTGCAGTACCAAAACAGTAACAGGCAAATCTTATTTCATGAGTACCTGTAGCACAGATGGTGCAGAAATCCTTGAGACAGGACTGATGAAGCCAACTATAAAACAGCTGCAGCATGTTTAGTTCAGGTGCAATGCACCTTCCATGTGAATCAGACTGCTTTCAGGGCAGTACTGCACTGTGCCCTGCAGATGTACCGGGTTGCCAACCACTACATATCTTAGGCACTTCTAAGGTCAAATGGTGAGAAGTTTAATAATCTAAACATTGGAATCATGCTCCTAGAGGGACAATTATGGAGGCGAAATAGAGACCATTAAAAATCCACCTCTGCTGGACTCGCTCCAAGATCTCCATTCCTCCCTTGTACTGAGCAGCCCAGAACTGGACACAGCACTCCAGATGTGGCCTCACCAGGGCAGGATCACCTCCCTCAACCTGCTGGCAATGCTCTTCCTAATGCACCCCAGGGTACCCCTGGCCTGCAAGGCCACAAGGGCACTCCTGGCTCATGGACAGCTTGCTGTCCACCAGGACCCCCAGGTCCTTCTCCTCAGAGCTGCTTTCCAGCAGGTCAGTCCCCTGCTTGTCCTGGTGCATGGGGTTATTCCTCCTCAGGTGCAGGACTCTGCATTTGCCTTTGCTGAATTTCAGACAGTTCCTCATTGCCAATCCCTCCAGCCTGTCAAGGTCCCTCTGAAGGGCTGCACAGCACTCTGGGGAATTGGCCACTCCTCCCGTCTTGGTGTCATCAGTGAAGTTTCTGAGGAGGCATTTGCCCCTTCGTCCAAGTAACGATGAACAAGTTAAACAGTTCTGGGCCCAGTATTGAACCTTGGGGGACACCGCTAGTGACAGGCCTCCAACTAGACCCTGTGCCACTCGTTACAACCCTCTGGGATCTGCCACTCAGCCACTTCTCAATCCACCTCACCACCCACTCACCCAGTCCACACTTCCTGAGTTTGTCTACAGAAGGCAATGAGTTTGCCTGTGGAGGGATGTTGTGAGACAGTGTTGAAAACCTTGCTGAAGTTGAGGTAAACAATATCCACTGCTCTTTCCTCATCCATCCAGGTAGTTATTCCATTGCAGAAGACGATCAGGTTGGTCAAGCATGATTTACCATTAGTGGCACCACGCTGACTTCTCCTGATCACCTTCTTGTCATCCATGTGGATAGAGATGGCCTCCAGAATGAGGTGCTCCATCACTTTTCTGGGCATTGAGGTGAGGCTGACTGGGTGGTAGTTCCATGAGCCATCCTTTTTTGCCCTTTTTGAAGACTGGGGTGAATTTTTCTTTCTCTCAGACCTCAGACACTTGTCGTGATTGTGACTGGCCTCACTGTGGTGTCCGCCAATTCTCTCAGCACTCATGGATGTATCCCATCAGGGCCCACATTACAGGTAAATCACATCAGTTAAATCTATTGCAAGAACATCACATTATTCATCAGTTCCAGTAAAAGCTTATGTTCCAGGGACAGTCCTGTATGAACTATCTGTCCAAATACTGGGATCAAGGAAAGTTCTAATCATGCTTTTTTGAAATCTGCATCAAGTGGACGTATTTGCTGTCTAGACAGAGCATGGCAAGTGATACGATATTAACTACACACAAGTAGTCAATAAACTGAGACCAGGCTTTGAACTTTTGAATAAAATTTTTGAATTATTTTAGTTTGAATTTTAGAATTTAAGACAGCACAAGGACATTTTGATGTGCCTAACTTCACAGACACAGCTAGATGTTTATCAGTAGAGGGAAGGCACACCAGTTATGGGGATCCTGAAATAGCTCTGTTTATGTTCCTGTTTATGCGTTATTCAGATCCCAAAACCCATTTTAGCAGAAAAATAAAACCAAGTTGAAAAATCATTAAAGAGAACACATAGCACTAGGAACTGGGACTGTCACCTGACTGCCTGAAGGAACACATGTCCCTGGTTAAAATCAACACCTCTTACACACTCATCTGTTCATTTCTGAAATAATTCATATTCTCTGCATCCATGGATTGGTCACTGTGCTTATCAGGAGGAAGCACTAGCAAACTTCTTGATGAAGCCAAAAATGGGATATCCTTATATCTCATTTTAGACAAGCTTCTTGCTTTGAGTCTCCATTTAAGAACACATGAGCTGGCAGCTATGGTTGTAGTAAAAACATTCAAACAAATACAAAGAAATTCACTCACACAGAGGATCCAATAGCATCATTGCTCTAAACAATCATATGAATTCCAATAAACTGTAATTACTAAAAACCAATGCAATAAGGGCAGGTACTAGCTCTTACATTTCATTGACCTCTCAAGCCATTCAAGCTTATTGAACTTGACTCACATGCTCAGGAGTTTACTGTTAACTATAACATCTCCCTTACTTCTAATTTTCATTTGATATGTCTTAAAATGAGACATAAAGACAAGAGCTGCTTAAAGCCAGTAATCATTTCTTGATGTTAGGCCCACTGTCAAATTAGCCTCAAACAGAAAACTTTCATGAGACTTACCCAACTATTAAGGCTATTAGTTGAAACATGAAATTGATTTATTTTGCCTATTACATTACCCTTCTTTGTTACATTCAGTGGTTTCTTACATAGGGCAAAGTAAAGGCAACTTGATATTTAAACATGGCAAAAATGAGTATAAGACATCTTGTTATAAGCCACATGTTACTGTAATAACAAGTTGACAAAGACTTTTTAAAGATGTTCAGTGCTAGAAACAACATGGAATATTTGTAACAGCATCATAGTGGAAAACGAGCTTGATGGCACTGAGAGAGCAAATGTAATTAGTAATAAGCAGGATTTATTTGGAAAGTTTATGAGATATATGACCTGCAATGCAAAGATATGTGAACAGAAAATGTTCTTGCAACTGTAAGGCAGGGCAGAATTAAATTAATTTGTTCTGCCCATTTATCTAAGGCTTTTATAATTAGATTGATGTATTAATATCAAGAAGGAAAGCTTCTATCTTGAATGTGGAAAAATTCCCATAACTAAGAAGGGAGCTGGTAACCCTGTCATTATTAACAGAGAATTATTTCATTAAAATAGAATGCTAATTTAAATATATACTGCTTTTGCACAAAAAAATGTAAGAGCATAATATGAACAATAATTTCATACATACTAAAGCTGTAGCTGTTTTGACAGGATAAAGCACCTGCTCTTCACCAGCAAAAACTGTATCTTGAATTTCAGTCTAGGATTCATACAGCTGCTGTCCTTGTATTTCTATCAGAAAGATATATCCATAAAAATATGGAAATTCATGATTCCAAAATGTATTTACAGTTGATTTCTTATGTGTCCAAAAGACATCCTTGAAATGTCAGCTCCTCCACCTTCTGTTTCCACAAACAATTACTCAAAAAATCCACTGATCCAATAACATAGGTCAATACATAAAACTGCAGGTTAATTTAATTTTTTTGAGCACATAGAGAGAACTTTTTTTCTCCTTATGAAAAATATCTGAGGGGAAATATTACTTGTGAACAAATGTGCTTTAACCTTTGCATCTAAAGAGACGGGACTCCAATTTTGGCTAGACTGATGCAGGGGAGGTAGTTGCCCTAGTAATGCCAGGCAGAAGTGTGAGTACATGTGTCCCAAGCACCACTCACATGCACACACAGATGGACAGCCAAAAAGGCACCAGCTCATGCTCTGAGCACCACCTGCAGGTGAGGGCACAAGCAGCAGGGGCAGCTGTTAAACCAGATGAAGTGCTGGTCTCAGTGTGCCCTGGTGAGAAGGGAGACTTGCAGAGTTCTGCACATCAAATTCAGGCCAGAAGCTGCCAGCTGGACCATACTGTTCCATGATATCAGCAACATAGGAGCTAAAATACACTCACAAAAGGCATCTTCTACTCCACCATCAGCCTATTCGTGCAGAAGCTGAGTACCAAGAGGGAAAAGCACTCTCTTTGACAGAAGAAGAGTTTTTTCTCATTTTCTCAAGCATCACTCAGAGACAGAGTTTCTAAGGTTTCTGAGTATGATGAAGGTTATTGGTACTCACTGTACCATTTGCAATTACCAAATGTCACTATTCAGAATTTTTCCCATGTTCCCCTTTCCTTGCTGCAGTCCATGATTAACACATGCTGTTTTGAGTGAATACCTAGCCTACACTTACTGTTTTGCTTTCATATTTTTCTCCTTGTTTATCTTGTATTCCTGAAATTGCTTTTCTATTTGGGGACTTAGAAAAATCTGGTTCTATGGAGGTATTTTAAAAACAGCTTAACTGGGCTTCCTGGCCCTCTGACAGACAGAGTGAACTCAGATACAATGTGTTTTCCCATGACTCACTGCTGATATTCCACTGGTTATCTTAAAATACCAATAAGGTTGTGGGATCACGTCCTCCCAGTTGACCTGCCAGCAGGCTTGTGCTGGGAACACGTGGCAGCAATTTTGCCATCAGGGATGTAATGCCATTCCTTAAAATAAGCTCCTAGGGATCTAAACTAATGCTGTAGTGCTTTGGGTGCCCTTAGCACACACCTTACAACATCAGTGCTAATAGGTGGAGTCTCCCATTTGTAAACCCATGTCAGCATTCACATATAAGAAACATACATTAAGGTGAGGAAAGAAGAAAAGGATCTCACTGACAACGGCACAGCTTAGAATTGTGTCAGAGCTCTGAAACTAGGAGAAACAACATGAATGTTCAGTCACATTTTCAAACAATCTGCTTTCGACCTTGTTTAACTTTGCATGAACATTTGGAAAAAACGTAACACCATATTTTACTATTATCAATATTCATGTAAAGCAAGTGTTTATGATCAAATATTTATAGAAAGTAGTTTTATGTTTGTTTTCTATAAACATTAGTATCAGACTCCTGGTTGTTTACATTAGTGCTGCACTATCAAGAATGAGAAACAAGGCCATGTGTCTTGTGCAACCATCACAGTCAAACAATACAGACAATACTCCAAAAGACATCTATAGAGCAAATGAATCATAGAATAACAGAACAAATCTGCAGAAATAGTCAACTTATATAGGCAATGGAGAAAAAAGCAAAATTTATCAGATTCAATTTAAGTATGAATTATTCAGCCAACTCTTTTTGCAGACTTGCCTTTCAGCATTATTATTTTTCACATTAGACTATACTAACTCACTTTGTGCACCTTAGGAAGCATCTGATCTATTATTTTTATAAATTATTTTAACACAGTGATAGTGCTGAGGGCTTCTGTTCTTGTGCTACTAGTTAAGAAAAATATTTCTCCTGCTAAAGCAGTAAAGAAAACCAACTAAATATGAGATGACAGGAACATTATTGTCTCCATTTTACTGAAGGTAAAAGAAAACCTTTTAAAAATCAACCATTACTGTGTTTTTTGATAGCATGGTGGTAGATCTAAAGATCTAACCGAGTCTCCTAATTACTAATAAGATGCATGTAGACAGATTCCACTTTCCTATATATATATGTTTTATAGTAATTTTTAAAGATCCATTTAATCTTTTCCATAGAAGCTTCCTGAAATCACAGGCATTGAATAAAATGCCCCAAAATGATGTTGCTTCCTCTAGAGGTCACACTTTTTAAAACAACTACCTCCATTTCATTCCAGTATCTATGAGGAATATTTGCCCTCACCTCTGCACCAGGCTGATTGGTGCACAGCCTGATGGGGTTTCAGAGCTCCTTTCCAAAGCCAGGAGGATACATGGGCAGGACACTTTTTTGGCTGTGACCACACAGATTTCAGGCCCTGCTCATGAGACTTGCACTGTAACAAGCACCCCTGTAACCAGATCCAGGTGACACAGCTGATGCACTCCAGCTCCAAGTGAAGCACCAATGGACCTGCAGAGGCTTCAGAAGAGTGATACAGAACAGCAAAACCACTACTGAACAGGGAGAAAGAAGCTGGAATTAGAGCAGCCAGATCGGTACTCTCATTCAGATTTGTCCTTCAAAAACAAGTTGTGGAGTAACTTCCATGTTGCCTCATCGGCAGCTTCATTGAGATTCTGTTAAATATCTCCTTTTGAACAGTGTCGTCACAGGTTAAAAACCATCATCACATGATAGTGTTGGCACAGTCATTTTATCTCAGCTAGATGGTTATGACTTTGGACAGTATTTCCCACAAGATGTTTCTTGTTCCACTTTTGCACTATCCCAAATCATATTCAATTTTAACTTTTCAAAAACAGGGTTATTTTAAACTCTTGACTTCATACTGATGGCAAAGATGACCTATTCAATGAAGGATTTTAAAATCTCACTATACAGCCTTTTGGATCCTTTATTGCTAAGACCATTCTTGTTCAGTTTCAGGAAGAAGCAGTGACTGGCCCCCTGGATCTATTTGACTTTTACAGTATGGGACAGCATTTCTAACTGGACAGGGCAGTTATTTTGGTAGCAGATCAGAATCCCAATTTACAAGGACCGTGCTGCAGTCAAATGCCTTCTCACACTGGTGAATTCCGTTGTGTTTGCATAATGCTTATTTTTAGCTGCTGTCATTGAAGTTATTACTAGAGACAACATAGGTTCAAAATGTCCCTTGCACTTAAGCAAAAAGAAAGCTTTCCTGGGATTCCCTGCACTAGGAGTTTTGCATTTCATTTTTTTCCAGGTATTAGCGCATTCTCAATCAATCATCCCCAATTAGTCCTGCTGATATCACATGCTTGTAAAAGTCACACTTCTCATATCAAACTTCCATAGTCCCTACATCTTTGTAGATTCTGACTTTTAAAGAAAGAGTGTTTTTTACATGTAACCCAGTTCTCATTTGGGAGTTCATTTTATTTTAATGGACTTCACATTTCTCAAATAAGCTTCCTAATTTCTACCCGTAATTAGTATATTATCCAAGTAACAGATCACTCTACTTAAAACTGTTATTATGCAGGCTGCTGAAACACAGAAAGATTGGTAGCCATTGCTGAAAGCTGCCTGACAAGAACAAAAATGGGGGGTAGTAAATAGTATGGAGATTCAATCAAATAGACAGCATTAAACATTCACTGAGCAAATTGACCACTATTCAACAAATACCTTATTTATCTGCAATTAAATAAAGTGAGAATTAATCATTCTTCCATTGTGTCTGAAAACATAATTAGAGAACCATAGCTGCTGCACCAGCTGCTCAGCTAGCAGGATAGGAAGGTGAAATGAAGTTGCTGGGCATGGCTGGAGGCAGCACTGACCTATATGTGGGGCTGTCCTCTCCCCCAAGTGTGCTGTACAGGGTTAGGTACATGCCATTTCCACCCAGGCTTATCAGGAAAACATTAATTAAACCTCTCAGCATCCCTTCCCCTACCAGGGCATAATACTGCTACTCCCATGTACATTCCTGAGGAGCAGTGGCTGCTGTGGCTGCTGTGACCATCAGGGCACAGCGGCCCCTGGCCCCTGCACTGTGACCTTCTTCACAGCTGCTGCCAGCCCTGCCAGCTCAGGGGAAAGTTTGCCCTCCAATTCCAACCCCTTCACCATGTCTTTGCTTGTGGACACATGGTACCCTTTTTTCCCTGTTTGTTTTTCCTCTGCAATCTTTTCAGGATTTCAGTGCTAAGCAGTGGTTGTTTTTAGTCACAAAATGCATTAGCGGCTCCGTACAGATCATAGTGGAAATGATTTTGTAGCAAATGACAGTCATGAGGGAGACATAAGGAATTATTTTGGGGAAATAACTGTCATAAGGGAGTCACTTGTGCTATTGCTCAAGTGTTTTTAGTACTCAGGAGCAGGCAATGTGAGGTGAAAGATTTTTTTGCATTGGATGCAATACTATAAGGGACGTAAACAGCTACTGAATATATTAAGGCAGGTCATCTATCCTTCTCTCACTATGTACTAACTACAGTGTTATACATGCCAATTAATGTAATCAGTTCACATGAAGACTGAGCTCCTACACCACTGAAGCCTTTGAGAGGAACATATATAACATATGAGGTTACCTGCTACCTACTCCGGAGGGAAAACAAAGAAAGCCTTGGGGTGGGCAGGGGAAGGGGGGTTGAAGGGCAGGTGGTTGGGTGGGTGAGGAATGCCACAGAGAAGCACTTCCCACTGTCAAACAGGGCTGCTGCTGAAACACTCCAGATGCAAGCTCAGTATTGAAAATACCCCATACTTTGGGACCTCCCTGCTGTGTTCCTAAAACCTTAGAAGTATGCACATCTGCTCCCCAGTTCTTTTAAAGGAAGGCCTGAGATGTGCTGTGGTGCTTGCATGAAGGAACGGACTTTACAGGACACACAGACCTTCAGAGCTCCCTGTAAAGGCAGAGCCAAGAGCCACCCATGTTCAGAGGAAGGGTCATGGAGTGCTGGGATCTGAGCTCACAGCTGGGCTGAGAGATGGCAAGAGGCATTTCCACCTTGCTGGCATGGGATCAGCCTTCAGAGAGCCCTCTGCTACGGCACTCAAGCCTGGCAGGGAGAACTTTTATCAAAGGGAACAGGTGGTGTTTTAAAGATAAATGGCTTTGAGAAGCAGGACCCTCTTCTGCCGTCAGTAAGTATTTAGTGCTACTCTATAAGATGCTGCTTCTTTCCATGGGTTGCATTTTGAAGCAAAATGTAAGAGTTTCCTCCTGAAAGGAGTACCTGTTTGGTATTCCCTAAGCGACTGTGAAGTCCTTTTCACAGGAGATATTGCTCAGAAAAGATTTATGAAATGTGGCAGGGCACCATCAAGGCCTTAGAACCATTAATTTAAAATGCCTTTCCCCTTCATCCTGCTGTGTAAATTGCTGAGCAATCATGATTTCTTCTTACCTTCTGCTCTCAGTGATACAGCTTGTGTCATGCCAGGATCACAGTTCCATGACATTAATTATACACAGCCAAGATACACTTTTTATTTTGAGCCCCAAATGGAAAATAGTGCAAAGGAGCACAGGAGACACTGGCTGTGCTTAGGGAATTTCATTTCAGCTCTGTACCTTTTTAAAAGAAAAAGAAAAAAACCTATGGCTTGAGAGATCTTTCATTTTGAAAGTAGTAAAGGGGTCACTGCTACATTCAGAGCTGCTTACTGTGGAATGGCTTGAAATATAGAGTAATAATATCAGGAGAAAATTTCTTGGGCCTGCTTACTTTTGTGTAAGTGAAGGTAGATGACACGGCCAAGATAACAATCTGACCCTAACCTACCGCCCTCAGTGCAGTAAAATAGAACCATGTAACTCAGATGTAACAGAGCCAGAATATCAGGTCAGCGAGTCTGTCTCTTCCTAAGGCAGGACTGTGGCATCTGGTACATCCTGCAGAGTGAACAACTTGCATCCTTTTAACTACAAATTTATATTATCAGGCTTTACCTGTACAGCTTCAAAAATTATCACAATGCATTAGTCTAAATTAAATATGTTGTGTAGAAAGAGACCTTTACAGGGCCAAATTCAGACGTTCGCCCAGAGCACGATGGATGTGGCATGGACAGTAGCTGACTATGCACACAGGCACAGGACTGTGTATGAACTTTGTCTCTTCAGTAATGATCTCTCCAGCCCAAGAACAGCACCTCCTGAGAAGTCTTCACTGGATCAGCATGGGAGCAGTTTTCAAGATCTACTGTGGTCCCTGAGACAGCTTTTCCTAGGATACAGCTTACAAAGAGGTATTGGTACTCATCCAAATACCTTGAGGACCCTAGGGGGTGAAAAGCCCCCAGCAAAGCTGAGAAAAGCAACTTAAACATCAGATACCACAGAGCAGCTACACCTCATCTGCAGCCCCTTGGGCTCACACAAAGACCAGCACCAGCGAAGTCCTGCTGCTCCCACATAGACAACAGGAACTGGCAAAAAGAAAACAGTAACCTGAGATGTTCCCAGAGTACAGGCTACAAGCTCATGCAGCTCGGCAGATCCTCAAGCACAACCTTGTCTATGATGGTGATTTTCCATGTCAGTGCTGGGGAGCTACAGAGCTGTGTATCGCTCTGTAGCATTCTTCGCTCTGTGGGTGGTACAAATGGAGAATGAAATATTTTTACTTCAGCAGCCATGACAATCTAGATAACACCACACTACTTTCTTCCTGAACTCCTCTTTCAGTCCTGCCAACAAATATCCTAGGCTACTCTGTCTGGAAAATGAGGAGTGCTGCTTGCAGGCAGAACTAGATGCTTTCTAGATGAGGCTTTAAAAAATAAAAAGAAACTATGGACTTCTCTGCTTCCTAAAAATCTATTTGGACTGTTTTGAAGAAATGTTGGTGACTTTTAATCACCTTTTGTACAAATATCTTCCAATTAGTTTTTCATTATTTATGGATCTTCTTAAGATTTTGCCTTCCTTTAACACTTTGAGCTTAATGAAATTCGTTTGTGATTGATCTATGCAAGCAGGTTTAGCATGGTGTTTTATGAATCTGACATTTCCACACACATGAAACCCCAGGCACTGAAAATACAGTGATTTATTGGCAATCTATATTGTATAAAAGAATAACAGGGAGGAATATAATGGCATAAGAAGGAATCACACATAGCCAAGACCTGATCTATTGAAATATCTACTGAAATGTCTTAAAACATTTAAGTAGCCCATTCTAATAGATCATCAGAACCAGTCACAGATTTCTTTTATTAGAGCATTCTTCCTACCTTGCTGTTACATGTGTCTTTAAAATTTGATACTAGAGGAAAAAATTCTCTTTTTTTCCCAGAAAAGAATTGAGATAATTTTTCTTAGAAAAATTGGCTTGAGACTCATAGGTGTGCCCAGAAGTCACACCCACAGATTTTGTCACACAACTCGGCTGCTACTGGCTCTGGCTGTGACCAGCATCTCCATGACCCCAAAAGAGCCCAGACGGGAGCTGAGGGGAGGGACACGAGGGCCATCAACACAGGAGCACAGGAGGAGGAGGCGAAATCCTGTGGGCCTGGGCCAAACCAAGCACTGCGACCTCACCCTGTCCTCAGGAGAGGCTGCAAATCCCAGGCACAATTTAGGCCAGGAGACAGCAACTGCTGTAGGGAAGGGCTACAGTTTATGGTAGAGAAAAGATTCAACTGCGGAGTAATCAACCTTAGCTTTTTTACCTGTGCCTGTGTACTTTACCTCTCAATGAGGCAATATTCAAAACCCTTCAACTTTTCAAGAGCAACCAGTTATTCTCCACAATAACACAAGAAAAACCGAATTTGATATCTAATGAAAACAACAAATGCTACAGTGGTGTTATGTCAGTTTAGCTATGTTAAGCTTTTACTGCCTCCTTTATTCCTAGGTTATATTAGGAGTTATTTATTGGTCATTCATATTCTTTCTTGTTATAATCCATATGATAAAATTGTCCATATATGGGAAAAAAATTAAAGAGTTTGCACACTATTTATCTCACATGCACCCTTAGACCCTGAGATGTTTAATGAACGGAAGGATGTCAAACCAGATAGTAAATTTCCCAGTTTCTCAACCAGTATTTGTTTTTTCTGCTGTGTTTTAATTTTCCAAGCTCAAGCAGCCATGATCAGCTCCCTTGCCTTGCTGTGTGTGCTTGGGCGCCCCTAATGTAACAAGTCACAGACATTCAGACTGTCACTGATCACACTAGAGGATGGCATTTAGACTGCTTTGAAGAAAAAGTACTACTTGTTCTTCAACTTTGAGTAGACCTATTCATATAGAATACAAAACAGGAGCATGAAGTCGTAAACCAAATAGAAGAACCACTGACTGCTGAAGAACAGCTACCTCACAAAAATCCCCAGGCTGACTCTGCTGGGGATACTGTCTAGTCCATTGCATCCTGAAAATTTCAGAAAGAAAGATCAAGTAACAACTTTGGAGAGATGATATAAAAGAAGAATGGAGAGCAGAACCAACAACCACAAGGATTTTATGGTATTTTGAGAACTCAGAATAAATTAATAGCTTGAGTGCGAAAGAAGTAACCACAGTAATTTGTCACCTGCTCTCTTCGCGTAACTGTAGGCATAACACTGTAATCACAGAGAACCTATCCAGTTCCTACCTACAGCCCAAAACTTGCAATTACACTTCTTTGTATCGGGAGCATATTTTCAGTTAAAAATCTAGCACTTCTCTGAGGAACCAGTACTTATCTTGCTTCTTTAAAAGTGCTAAAAATACTTATTTAAAGTTTGAATTTCACAAGCCACAGCTTCCAGGTACTGGCTTACTTTGTGCAGTTTGTTAGATTAAAAAGCCTTCCATTATCCATTGAAAAGGTTAATCTACCTGTGTTCTTATGTTTGTGTGGCAGAAAAGGAGAGTTTTATCTTCAGACCAAGATAATAGTGCTATTCAAAAAAATATAGGTAGCATAGAAAAGCAGAAAACTATTCAAAACATTTGTCCAAGATTCCCTTCATAAATAGTTGGTAACATAGCACAAATGTTTTTCATGGACTGAGCATGATACTATTATGAAAACCTTTTTTTTTTTTTTTTTTGCATGTATTCTCTAAGAGAGGTAAAAAACACGCAATTTTTCCCCAGACAATGCAGAGCAAAGAAAGGCACTCTTAAGTGTGGTAGGACTTGTGAAAATGCTCTCCACTCATCATCCTAAGATGAAACACTGGCTTATTGTAATTAAAAAGCATATTCTCATAAATAAACCTATTGCAATGCTATTAAGTCACAGATTTCTTTCATACAAATACGTGAAGTGTTTCTTAATGCATAATACTGACAATTTTTGCTTTGGTGTCAAGGTTCAGTATCCAATACAAACTTCAAAAAGAAGCATGCAAATCACAGCCATTGGTGTATTAATCCTTCGCAGCCAGGTTTTGCAAAAAAATAAATCTCATTAATGTGTTGAGGCAATAGGAAGCCACCTTTTACACGCTGTCTCCAAAACATGTTACTGAACAAAATGAGAAAATAACCACAAGTGCATGATACCTATGGTCATCTAAAAATGTTCTGTAGAGACTTACTACTTTTCTGTACACCTGTTGTATTCTTTGTACATTTATCTTTTTTTCAAAATCTAACTTCCTGTACTGGATTTTTAACCTCCCCAGTGACTAAATCCAAGGTTGTGATTTCTAATTGTCTTTGCCATGTCTAAGTAAAGTAAATGTCTAAATCTGCTGTCTTTTTCATGAAACCTGTCATTGTTTTCAAAATCAGCCTTTGGGCAATGGTGGTAGCTCATGTCATAGGGGACAGCAGATGAAAGCTGTGCATGTCCCCACAGCTCCCCATGTCCGTATGGCCAGTGTGGCTGAGGGCATGTGGCACTGGGGTGCTTTGGTGGCTGGGGTCTCTGGGGCCAGCACACCACTCAGAAAGGCATGCCAGGTTTCTTCTGCCAGTTCTTGAGTAAGAAAAGGGTATTTTCCCTATGCCCTGGCCCCAAGAACACCTGCATGTTTTAGCAAGTCCTGTCTTCTCAATATTGCAAAGTCAGACGCAGCTCCCCATTTCTGAGATTCCTTACAGGTCTAGGATGAGAGTAACTTCAGCTGCAAGTGAGGGAAATCTACAAGGAAAGCACAACTTCAAGGCAATGTTTTTTACTTTGATCTTGCACATTCTCTGCTCAGACTCCAGGTAAAACAATTGAATTTGCTTTTTATCCTGCAGTGAGTTCGGGAGCTCTCCCAGGTTCATGCACGGAGGGGGTTGCTCAGTAGTACACACCAGTAGCATCTGGCTCTGCACCATGTCACCCAAGCTCACCTGGCTAAGTGTTAGCAGCAACACAGCACACTCTGGTGACAGTAACTGCTGTCCCTGGAGCTACCTCCCAAACAGCCACCAAGTGAGGGAGCCAAACTCTCTGTCTGCAGCTGATGTTGCAGCCTCCTCCTGCAACATCAATTTGTATTCACTTCCGTGATGCACTTAGGTTGTAATTAAACCTGCATCTCTAAATGAGTACATTCAACTATACGCTCTGATGATTTTGGAGTTAATAAGCTGAAACCATTTCAACAACATATGCACTATACAGGCTCAGTTGTCAAGGGTGACCACAGTCCTCAAAAGACAAGAAAAAAGAACAAGTAAGCCCCTCTTTTAGGTATATCTGCTTCTTTTCCTTATTCCAGCTGAAACTAGAGGCCTGGTTTCATGCCATGTTTGACAGCATTAAGGGAGCGCTACAGAGCAGGCTACAAAATACTGCCAATACCTCAAATCTGTCCATCATGTGTAGTAAACATGAGTGAGACACAGCAACTGTTAGCAGTTAAAAGAAAATAAAGTGCCTACCTGCTTGCTCTGTACTAGGAGCTCATTAACCGCTGGTTGTTGCACAGGCTGAGTTTGATCTCAACTTTAGCATGTAGATTTTAAATGGACATGATTACTGAAGATGTGGGAGATACCCATGACTGATGCTCTACTTCAGACTTCTAATTAGAAGAGAGCAAGTTTTTAACGAGAGGATTTCCAGCTAAGAACAGCTTCATGCTCAAACAAGTAACCAGAAGTTAAAAACTTAGATATGAAGCTTACCTGTGACAAGGCACCTGTATGGCCTAAACAAATTAATTCAATAAACTCACTTTTCTTTCTAGTAATCTAAATTACCCGTCCTTCCTGTGTATCTGAGACAAAGACATATACTCAGAGCTTCTAGATTACACAGAAAATATCTTTGAGAGCACAGAGGACAATATTCAGATTTCTTATTTGCCGTTTTTTCAAATTGCCCGCTCGACCAAAGTGGAATGTACCCAGCAGCAGCCACACTACTGCAGAGACAGACCCCTCTCAGCTCCCCTTGGCTGACAGAAGCTCAGATTTGGGAGAGCCCCTGCTGACACAACCAGGAAGTGCTGAACTATGTAGGCACTTCTATGACACACAGTACTGATATTTTTTCTGAGGGAGTTTGCAGCAGCCCAAATCCAGATTATTCTGCATCATTCTCAAGCTACTGGATCAGCAGTGCTCTCTGTAGGGAAAAGCACTGGGAGAGGGCAATGAGTAGAGTTAGTGCAGAGAGCTAGCCAGAAAGCCTGTGACCTCCTGCTACAAAAATCAAACCTGGAGCAGCACATCCATTCTCCTCTTGACACCAGACACATATTTTCAGGAGGTTCGCTGTATCCCAAGAGACAGTAAAGAGGGACATGCTGGGACACATCCACCAATACCTTCCACCTGTGAGATTTTCACACTTGGCATCTCCTGTTATTCCTTCACAACCACCTCTTCCCAATGCAGTTGCAAAGCCCTCTGAACCATAACCTAGAGGACAGCCAGGCTGTTGAAGGAAAGTTCCTCTGTGCAAGCAATTACCTATATCTTAAATAAAAAAAGTAGTTTTAATGTGGTTCTATCTGACTTTTTTGGGTTATTGTTCAGATAGGTATTAAAGATCTAACAAATTGTCATTATTTGCATTAATAGGTATTTATATTACAATTAAATGCAGATGGCCAGTGCCTGCAGGCTGGTTTCCTTATCTACATTTGTCATTCCACTATGGCTTTGTAAATCATTGCTTTCAAACAGTTGGAGAAACAAAGCATTGAAGAAGTGTCTTCTGAAGATGGTGTTCTTACTTTCCTGAACGAGTCAATTTTTACAAGGACAAAAGAAATACATTTTTAAAGAATCCTGCACAATTTCATTCAAGAAGAGTCAGAGAGAGGATACTGTACTCAGCAAAAGCAAAATCTGTAAAATTAATAAAGTGTATGTACATGTGCAGGTTTTGTTGGCAACTTTCCACACAGAACAAACCCCATAACCCCAGCTGGCACAAACTGGGAGCAGCAGCATTCCCCAAGTGAGCAGCATACGGGAAACTGGGTGAGCCTGAAATCTGAATCTGGAGCAATGCTCCAGACTCCATGGGAAATTGTGGATTTGCTGCAAGAACAAAATGTGAAATTCAAAAGCCTGAAGTAGGCAGAAAGGCAGAGGAGATGATCAAAACAACAACTCTTCGTTGTCTTATCACAGAGGGAGTCTGGGAAATCCTGTGCTGCACCTGCAGCTGAAGAGCAGCAACTGCCAGACATTCCCGCTGCACAAATCCTCAGCTTTTCACCCCTTCATCTGTTTCAAATATCTGATGATACTAAATATTTTCACCCAGATGAAAGTTTACCTTCACTAGCAGAACAGATGTTATATGCTCATCAATTTAAATTACTAGATACCTAAGGAAGAAATATAGTCATCCACAGTATCTAAAAGCAGCTGAGTTATTTATCAAATTGCTAGGTGAAACATGTTGCTGTCCTCCCCATCTCTTTATTACCTGTGCAAAAGTTCCTGATAAATTAGTTGTGGTACAATGGCAGAACATAAATATTTCAGCTAGGAATGCTTAAACTGGAAAAACCTGTCCGTAAATTCCCCCATATGTGGGAGCTACTCCCTAAAAATTTGTTGTTAAATATCAGCATGTAGACAGTACAGGGTATATATCTAGTTAGATGTAAGTATTCCTGAGAGCCAGAACACTGCTGATGACCACCAAATGCTCCTGATGCTTTTAATCCCCTTTGCTACTCAAAGGGGTGCTACCTCTGTGATCCTCACCTTCCTCAGTGATTTATTAACCTGAAATCTTCTGTCAGGTTTGATTCAAAGCCTGCAGTCCTCCAAAGCTTGGTTTGTAATAAATTTATCACATCTGTGGAATGGTAAGTTATTCAGCAAAAAGTTGTATTCTTCAGGGTTGGTTCTGGGGGGATTTTTGTTAGAAATTAAAAAAAAAAAAAGTTAAAGACTTATTTCAACAAGACTGAGACAGTATTTTGATTCCCCATTTTCATTTCTAAGCTTATTCTCACCTATTATTTTGGAATTACTGTTATTAGAAGACTGCCTGGCACCGCTCACTAAGCTCAGAGCCTCATTTATTACTATTAGCCCAGCAGAGGTGTATTGAAAAGTGTGGCATTCATCAAATGCAATTTGTCCATTTTAGTTCTTTATTCTTTCCCTACAAATGCTTTGAGTAACACTGATTTTTCCCACAATTTTCTCTGAATCACTAATTATTGCATTTGATTTCCATTAATATGAGCAGCTAATATTATTTGAAACAGTCTGTCAATAGGGCAGACAATCTAATTTTATATATCTCATCTTTGTACATTTCCCACATATAGGTGTACATAATTGTAGCTAATTAGTGTTTAGTGCCAGGTACCAGAGTTCCAGCCCTGAAATATGTACATACATGTGTATATATATATATATGTATATATACATACATACATATACATATATACATTTGCATTTTGCTGCAAGGACCCAGTTCTGCAAAGCACTTAAACACCTGCCTTGGACCTTCGGTGCTTTCCTAGCTAAAGCCTATATCTGTGTGGTTTTTCTCCAGACATGTTTTCTAGATGCTAAGGCAATGGGAATAATGTCAAATTTGGAAGCTGAGAAACTGGTAGCAAACCTGCTCTCTCTGACTGAAAGTGTAACCTGAGCTTAGTAGAAACCCTCCTGCAAGAAGGTTTTCTCTGTTCCCACTGCCTCAGGTCCTACTGCACCAACACTGTTTTCCCACTGTAGGAAACATCCACCAGTAAGTGGAATAGTGTACAAAGAAGCAACTTCCATCACTTCCTCTAGTACCAAGTCAAGATTTAGATGACATTAACAATGACAAAATGCTTCAAATTCTTGTGCTCTTGTGCACATAGAAGGATGCAAACAGTGTCCTTGGAAACATGAGCTTCACAAGAATGGGTTCTGTAGATCAGTGCAACTTATCCTCATCATTCTGAGCTGATGGAAAATCATAGGTGTATTTCAATCAAGCAAGCTTTTCATTAAAAGTAGCAGAACAAAACCACAGAAGTTTCATATTAGAAATTCATTACTTCATTTCTTCCTTAAATTCATTATTCATTACTTCCTTAAAGTAATGAAGAGGTGAAGTTTAGCTGCCTGGTGATTCCTGGTGTAGCCTAGCACAAAGACTTCTGCGAGGAGCTGGCACATCCTCTCCACAGGATAGAGACAGTGCCACATGGGATACAATGAGCTGGCCAAGAATCCCACCTGCAGGCAAGACTACAGAGGAGATACAGCTGAAAAACAGTGTTTCTCAGGATAATCATTTCTAAACTGAGCAATCCCATATGATAATTTAATGTGAGGATGAAAAGGTTGGAATGTTTTAATTTTTTCACCCAAAAGTCACCAACTCCAATAGAAAGTTAATTCCAGTGACTGCTGGGGACAGGCATTAGCCTGGAAGTGGTTCTTTCCACATGAAATAACCTGATATTCAAAGAATCCCATTTCCTGTCCCTTCTTCTCCATGTGTCTATGAGCTGTATGAAAATGGGAATAAAACATGTCCTCACATCTTGTTCATTCTGTGTTTTCAGACAACCTTTCTCTATGGAAATGAGTGCTGTATTGTGAAAGGAGAGGCAGATGCCAAGGCAAAAACATTACTTTTCTCATCAATTATATTAGAACACCAGATATTAAGAAATCTCTTTTTTGTCACTGTATTTCCATTACTAAATACTGATACAAATTATTTTCTTCGTTTTCCTTGGGCAGGTGAGAAATACCATAAAGATTTTTAAATTAAGTTCTCCATTATGGACTGCATAAAATTATGGAATGTAAAAAATGATACATTTTTAAAAAAACCTTACTAGAAGTGTAAAGCATAGTAAGAAAGCGTGTCATTAGAGAAAAAAAGAATGCAATTTAACTGATAACCTGCTTCTTGAATTCTTCTTTTTAAGAAAGTAAGACACTATCATTAACTAAATGCAGGTTAATAAAAGAATTGTTTGCTCATTCTTTACTGAGAAGTTTTGATTGATGTTCTGAGAGACACAATTCACCATCTGAATTTTCTGCCCGGGATTATATTGCCAATAGGTCCCTCTAGCAGGAGGCATAGTTTTTGTTTGTTTTCCCCCAAGCTGTTTAAAATTATAAACATATGGTGAAAACATATAACAATATTATGTCAACCCAAACTGGAATGTGAGTTTGTAACAGAATCGTCTCTAAAATAATCTAAACAATCTCTGTGACTTCAGTCTGACTTAAGTAGCTTTTGGACTTGCCTTTCCCTTTTATAAATGAGATCCAGTGAATAAGGAGGTAATATATGCCAAGTTCCCCATACAGATATTGACATGCTGCCAAATGCTGCCCAAAGCAAAGTAAGCTGTCTTCCATGGAAATTCACCCACACAAAATAGAATTATGTTTGTTCTACTCTCCCTGAAACTGCCATACAATCCTTCTGTTTAATTTGAGAAGATAGGAATAACTTTGTAGCATAACCCATGTAATAAAGGAAACGACTTATGCTGTGAATCCTTCATATTGTAGAGGTAGTTTACAGAAAAAAGGCAGCTGACTTTCTGAGAAAAAAAAAAAAAAAAGGCAAGCAAGTTAAATCTGCCCGATGTAGTGGCTCAGCAGAGGGGAGCATAGACTCTACTGAATTATAAGCATCACGGTTGACTTACCAAGCCACTGTCTAGATTTGGGAAGTAAAGCAGTGGCTAGCACTGCCACAGCTCCATTATCTACTGATGCATCTGCTGTGCTCCATCAGAGCTGGAGACTCAGCACCATCCATGGCCATGAGCCCCTCTGAAGAACAGTGACTTCCATATAAGCCCTGGCTGTTTCCTCGAGGACAGTAAATATAAGGCTTTTCATTTTAGATTAACAACAGGCTATTAGGGCCCTGGGGAAAAAACCCAACCTTAGCAGAAAAATAAAGTACAAAAATGTAATGCAGAAACAGACTGGGAGCAGACAGATGTTGTTGTAGCCAGGTTGACCAGCACTGAGAGTGGCCAACAAGCAAGACAGCCACTGAACATCACAGACATGGGACCAGGACCAGCTGCAGCTCACGGACCTTGCTGAGGTCTCTCCTGCAAAGAAGTTGGGGGATGAGGGTGGAACAGTCTGGCTTATGGTGAGCTGAAAGCTCTGGTTTGAGCAACTGCTGCCATATAACCACACTGACACAGGCAACTTCCTCCAAGGTGGTCCTAACTTCAGTCTCTGCTCCAGCTGCTCCTGAAGTACTGTTCTGGACCCTGGGACAATGGAGGAGAGAGGAAAAGGGTCTGCGGCTGTAGTGTGTGATGCAGGACTGTGCAGACAATGTGTTTGTTCAAAAGGAGAAAAAAGCAGAGGAATCCCCTCTGTTATCTGTCCTCCAGTCAATCTACAAACAAGGATGAAAAACAAAGGAAATTTTCTAAGATTTGCCTCTTCTTATGGACGTTTTGCAAAATGAATTGCAGAGATACTTTTGGTGCCTTTGCAAGTGAACGGCAAGGCCTTTACAGTTTTGCTGGGGTTTTTTCATTATTCTTTTCTTCACCTGCACCTGCACACAGTAGCATCAGTGGAGATGCTGCTGGTCTAGCAGCAGAAATGTTGCTGCTTAACCTTTGCCTGCCCTGTCTCCACACAGGAAGGCATGCTGAAGAGACTGATAACTGAACTGCCTGCCTCATGGCCTCCCCATCCTACAGCACCACGGAGACCAGGTGCATGGAGGTTAGTGAACAGTAGGAAAGATATTTTTGTCATCTAACTTGATGCATTTTCTCACCTTCCTCTTCACACAGAAATAGCAGCAGGTAGAAAAAGAGCATTTGTCAAAATGAGGGTAAAACTTGTTAGGGACTTGAATGCCTTTTATATGCCAAATTTGATACCCTGTGACAGATATAAAACACTACAGATTAGCATTTTAAATCTAGGAGGCACTTCCTGCACAGCTGAAAACTCAGCTACATCATACAGTATCTAGCAAGCTCTCAGGCATTCTGTAGCAACTTGATATGTTCAAAATGTGGTGCAGAAGAGCCACATTTTGCAGAAGGGCCCAGCTATTACAGTTTTTTAACCTGCAAATTAGTTTCAATCTGTGAAAGAAAATCTTCAAGATATTTCCTCTATTAATTCAACAAGAAATTTTGCACCATTTTCTTGAATGATAGTCTTCTCAGTTTTATTTACTGTGCAGAATTTAACCTCGTGGCCAGAGTTATTTTCGATTATTTTATTGCCATATTTTTCAAAGATGGTTTGGAACGTACCAAAACTGGCATTCATCTGAGATTACTGGAGCAAACATTTTTGTGTTTTATAGAACAGATGTGAGATAATCTTCAAACCCAGTTTCCTAAAATTAGAGTTCTGTTTTTTATGTACCTTTGCTTTCCAGCATTTCACAACCCCTATAATGAATGGGTTTGCAATGACTTGGAACCTCAAATCAGTTTTGTTTAATTTTCTTTAATAGTTACTTTTTAATCTAACCTTAGGTATAAGCTGTGAACATGCTGTCTCTGAGATTTTCAGATATTCAGGGTTAGCTTAAATCTACACCACTGTTTAGTGAAAACATTAAGTGCATACAGATTTTCACAGTTACGGATAAACTGATACCAAGCACTTGTGAGAATCTTATCTTCATCACTTATAGGTTGTAAATCTGACTTTAACGCCATCATTGAAATGTAAAATAAAGCTTCTCCCAGAAATTTTAAGATTGGACATGCACAACTCTATTTCAAACTAACAGATTAAGTGGCTGAATCAGAGACATAGAGAGCAGCACAAGTGGCAGCATGTGTAGTGCCTGAGGATGCAGGGTGAGTACCTCAAACTGTGGAAGACTGTCTTGGGGAGCTCAGAGGGCAATGAGCCATAGGAAGTGCAGGGGCTTGAGGATCATCAGGCACGCTTTGGTTCAGAGCATGAAGCCACCCCTTTTCTGCTGCAGCTCTACTGAGTGCCAGGTTGCACCTGCCTTTCTGGAGTAAAGCTTATAAATTCCAGCTTGTGAAGGCTGCTTTGGTGGTGCCCCATCCATCATTATTTCCATGATTTATGAGTGCCTGTCAGTGATAGGGGCAGTGTGCTATGAGGAGCTCTGTTCCATGGACAAGACCTTGTCAGCGAGAGCAATAGCTTCCACCTGACGGTTCTTTCATTTAACCAGATTTCCATCAACATCTACATCCTAAATTAACACTTGCTTCCCAAGACTGTTCACTACACCACACCATAGTTCCTATTGGCTAGGGCATTTTATTAGTGTAGCTGAAAACCGACTTCAAGTATGAAATAATACACTTGATCAATTATGTAATTTCATCATTTGATGCCAAACTTTCATGCAGTAGAATAAGTCTCAAGAAGAAAAACAAAAAAAAAATCAACGTGAAATAAGATGCTCAAGATGTCCCTGTTCATTGCAGGGGGGTGTAACTTGCTAACCTTGCAAGGTCCCTTCCAACCCAAACTATTCTATGATTCTATAATATGCTAATTGAAATTATCAACTTCCTCTTAGTTCATACCAAGTTTTCCTATTAAGACATAAAGATTATGGGAGACCAACACACAGTGTAATTACATTACATTAAATGATTCAACAGATTAAGGTAAAAATGTTCTAGATTTGATATTAATTAGTTTGGTTTTATATTTTGGCTGGAATTAAATGAAGTTTTCTTAAAGTTTCTGACATAACCATTTTAAGCAAATACTTTGTAAAAAAATCCTTGATGACACAAATTAAGGGATATGCCATGAAACTCACAAGTCATGTTGCAAAGTCATAGTTAAATTTATCTGCAGGGATGCTTTCTATATGTAAGAGAAAAATTACTGGATTCTGCATTCACAGTGATGGAGAAAACAAAAAGCATCTCATCACAGGATAACCGAGTTAAATTGGAAGAAAAAACAGCTTTCAAAACACAGGAAAAACTCAATTACTTCATTTTTTTCCCCCCCTTGGTGCTGTTACACTTTCTTTTCTAATGTATCCTGTGTTTTTTCTTGTTTGGAACATTTTTAAGCCAGTATCGGGCATACCTGTAGAGGGAAAACATTTAATTTGTAAAGTGAAAAATCCAGCCTTGACACAATTTAACCTAGCAGCAGAAGTTGATATAATTCCCAGCGAAGACAAATCGAGTACAACCCTGGGCTTATTCTGGTGCTTTAGGCTCTACTCGTCACCATTTCCAGCAGCACACACAGCCCAGCAGGACCCATCTCTCCCATGGCCCAGCCCCAACTTCTGCATGCACACAGCAGTGTCAGATTTGCTGACAGAAATCTTCCTCCAACCTCTGTTTTGGCCAACATAACATGAGGTTTTCTAAAATAAATAAGCTCTTCTACTATAATTTTATGTGTATTTTCACACATCAAAATATCATTGCCCTCTCTATCTCTGTGGCATATCATAAATATAAGTTTTGCCCTTTAAGCAACCTTTTACTGTTTTTCTTCTCTTCCCTTTCTGTACTCCCTTGTCAGTTTAGCAGGGACTTGATTTACCTTCTCTTTTCCATTCAATATTTGTCTTTCTTCCCACTTCACAAGTGTCACAGCATCTACAGTTCATTGTATTTGATCAAGTTAGATCACATATACATAGTGAAGTCCCTGAAACACACAAGCACTGCGAGATGAATTAAGGAGGTCACACAAGCTCTTAAAATCACGTTTTACGAAACTGGCAGAAAAGCCAGTGGTAATAAAAGGCAGTCAAACCACAGATTCTGCAGAAAGTGACTGCTATGAGGCAGCAGGCTGACCACTGTTTATTGCCTGCCAGCTAAACAAAATGGGATGCAACTTATTATTTGCTGGCTTTTCTGCCAGTCTGATAAGATGCAATTCACATTTCAAGTGGTGAGGCTGTGATCTCCTTCAACTGTAGCATTCCCTTTGCACTCACTGAATCTGTCCCTCCCTGCCTCACTCCAAACACTCGTGCTAATGGGAAAATGTTGAAGGCCAGTTCCCACATGGGTATCTAGAAACTTCCTACTGATGTTGAGAATAACACTGTTTTCAGCAAATTACCAGATCCTTTCCCTACCCCACGAAAAAACTGAAGAGTGTTATCCCATCTCTGACTTGTTCTGGTTAATGCCAGAAAGTAAAACCTTTTCTCTGAGTTAAGAGAACAGGGAACCAGCAAGCGCCCCAGCTTACAAATGTGTCAAAACCAAACCCACATTTCTGGCAGAAAGTGCTGCCCTGGGGGCGGAGGTTGCTTCCCACGGTGACAACAGCACCTGCTGTGTCTGGAGTATGTGAACAGTAAATGTGAACATTTCCTGAGATTTAGTTCAAGCTCCAGACATTACAAAATAAACCCAAAGTGACAAAGTGTCACCCAGTGACAAAAGTCACTGTACTTTGTGCAAGAAAGAAGGATAGGTAGGGTTTATACAAATGTAAACGCAGACTGCAAGGAGCAATTTGTCCCTGGTACAATCATTGTGCAGCAGCTGGAAAGAGAGGTGGTGTCCATTTACGTGCACATGCATTTGTGCTTGTGTTTGCAAAGTGGTTCAAGTGAAGAAAGCTGGACTTGCCTCTCCTCCGCCCTAAGGAGGCAAAGGTTTGGAAGTCCAAAAGCCCCAAGTCTTCAAAGTACCAGGGGACCTCAGAGGACACAGGACCTCTGGGGCTGGAGAGTCTTGCTTCCCTGCCTCTATACCACCACAGCTCTTCTGCAGGAGATGGAGCGGGGCCAGACTGTGGCCAGCCAGACATACTTAACTTGCTGTTGAATTAGCAGTAAAACAGTCATCACAACCAAAAAAATGATGGGGTTTGAGCCTAAAAGACCAAAATTTCTTTGCACAAAAATGAATACTCAGCAACAACAAACACCACACTCACATTTAATGGGAAGTTTACCCCGTATTCAAAGATCAAACTGTATACCAAAATTCCATACACTCAGAAATGGTCGACAAAATGTAACTGTTCTCCCAAGGCACAAATCAGAACTCCCAAATGTAACAAAAATGAGCCAAGATGCAATTGACAGCCACTCATGGAGAATGCAGTCCTTCTCACAAAATTCAACAGAGAAAGGAAATTTAGCTCTTAGGAATAGGTGCTGTTTTTCATTTGTTTGTAGTTCCCCAGCTGATCAACTCCCAGCTGTACACCAACTAAACATCAGGGGATTAACTCAGCTTTAATATGGAGTAATCAGTCTATTTGGTCTTTAAGCTGCCTCTCACATGCCTCTCACATAATCACAATTCCTTAGAAACACATGGTATTATTTCACTATTACACCACAAACTCTAAAAAGCCAAACATTGGACAGACTGTGAAAAAACCCTCCTGAATAACAAACAGTATTCTATTTGGTAAGGAACTGACTAAAAACTGTTTAATAGCATCCTATTAGAGACCATCACTAGTCCTATATATACAAGTTAATGATATCTTAATGTGCTGCTCACAACACAAAGAAATTTCTTAGGCTGAATTGCCATAGACTGAAATAGTCAACATTGCTATGGACTACTTTTATGATGGAGAATTAGCCTAGGCAGTGGGAAAATATCCTAGTTTCCTCGTGTTCATCTGCTTTCACTGAGATACTGGCTGGTTTTCCAGAAGGTCAAATGCTTCAGCCAGAGTTGTATTTGATATACATTTCCCACTGTGACAATGTAATATATTCACAGTGATTCAGAGGAATTGCAAACACAGAACTTCAGTTCTCTGCCACTTACAGGTCACACCAACTTGCATGGGATGAAAATATCAGCTACATATCAGCAGTCAGTGCAGGTTTACGAAACTTTGGGCCACTGCATGTAGGTTGACTCTGATTGCACATTTATACACATAGAGACCCCAGCCAGGCACCTTATGGCTCCATCCTCTGACACCAGGACAGACACTTCAATTTAGCTCCTGACATATCATAGTAAACCCATGGCCATCTCAATGATAGTCTCCAATGCTAGTGAAAAATAAAACAAAAGAGCCACAGAGGCCAAAGATACAAGCCCATTTAGATTTCTTCCATGTGTAAGTACCAGCTGCTGCAGCAGGGAGGTATTAGGATTTTCTGCAGAAAAATAACTGCTAAAATGTCTCTTGCTTTCCATTCTGGATTTGTACCTGTAAACAGGCTTGAGTTTCATTTGTTTGTTTGCTTTTCTTATATGTGCTGCTACTCTGTCATGCACTGACAGCCTTGCTCAAAAAGTTAATTAAATGTTTGATATATATTACAGCTTCCTTCCATTAGTATTCATTTGTAAAAGCCTGGGTCAACTCACCCATTAAGTTCAGATACGTATAATTTGTTCTTAATGTATGCTCATTATTTGCTATGAAAATATGAAAGAGATTTCTACACAAGCCTTTTATTCAGTATCATTTCATGCATAGCCAAACAGGCAGTACAAATAGCACCGGTTCTATTTTTGAATCTTTGCATCATGAGGGTTAGGGTTCCAGGCACATGCATTGCTACAATGCAATCTGAAAACCTGTACAGCAGCAGATCACTCGAAAGCATACATTTCATTGTGAGCTGTCAAATGTGTGCCTAGCGTTGCTTCAAAAATAATTCCTGAGGCGAGATGACTCGTGTTTTTGTACTTCTTACTTCCAACCCAGTAATATTTGGTTGAACAATGATAAATATTAAATATGTTAATTAATCTTTTGCTATAAAATTACAGGCAGTTATTTCAAGATTAAAATAATCTCGTAATTGTAATAATTTAACAATTTAAAGTATATATAATTGCTATTTTGAGAACCAGACAGAAACATTATTCCAGGGAAGAAAAGTATTTCTTCTCACTTATCTTATGCTCTATCTGAATTCAATAATTCCCTAGCAGTGAACATTGGCTAACAGTCCTTTGCCAAGAATAAGTCAATGAATCTCCTTAATTAACTAGTAATGCCTATGATAAGTTAAGGCTTCTAGAGCTACATATTTTAGACAGCGACAGCCAAAGATTAATGTTCTTGTCCTTACCAGCAGCCTCATTCAGAAAAAGAGCAAGGTGCATGCTAAACTGAATTTTTCCACCTCCTCATTCACTTCACTACCACTAGGTGGTCAAGGCAGTCCTGCCATAATTTTTCAGACCAAAATTGCAGAGCTCATGAGTCTTCTGCTTTTATAGAACAAACATCAAGCACATAATATGAATGATGGACCCAGAAGCAGTATTCTTCTTATATGAATCCTGAGTTTCCATCCTCGCCAAGCTAGTTCAGGACAATCAATACACAAAGGTTAGCGTGTTTGATTTTAGTTATTACTTTGGATGGCAAAGATACAAGAATGAAGAGTGCATTAGTCAGAAATTTTTTTGGGTTTTTTTGTTTTTTTTTTTCAAAAGAGAAAGGGCTGTTGATTTTTAATTTTGGATAAGTACAGTTTTATGGTCTCAATATACCAACTCTTCCCTTTGCACCTGTTTGAAGTGTTAATTTTTTAAAAAAAAAATTGCTTTGGTAAGTGCAGAAATAACAAGTTTCAAACTGTCAGTTAAAAAGATCATAAAAAACCCTTAGAAATTAAGAACATAGCTACAAATACTTCTTGGAACTTCTTTTTACCTCTAAGTTTCCAGTAAGTTCAGTGGTCATAGAGGTACCAAAATGACAGCCCTGAATTTTAAACCCCTCCTTGTCTAGAAGACAAGAGTGACTGAAATAGCCCTATCCAGCTGAATTCCCCAACCAGAAGAAAACTCAAACCGCTTTTCCAACAGTTGTTTCTGAACAACTTCCTTCACACACATTTTTGGGGTTTTCTTTTTTTTGACTCCTGAATGTATAAAAATACACTAGGTAGGAAACATTAATTCAGAATAAAAGGACATCTTTCTATTTTAAGCAATAAGGAGGCACCCCACACACTAATGTCTTCTTAATTGGTGATGCTCCTGGGTTTTTATCTAGGGTATGAGTCTGGAAGAGGGCCCACAAGATGCATGAATGCCCAGCAGCTCTCCCAAAATTACTTCAGGCTGAGGTGGCTAAACTGGGACATGCTCACGTGTTGACAAGGTTACTGGGAGACCATGGCCTGTTTCAAGCTACACCTAACGTAGCACATAGGGTGAGATGTGGAAGGATGTTTGTGAGAGAAACCAAAGTTGGCTGGAGGGGAGCAGGATGGTCTCTTCTCTCTGCACTGTAAAAACCTCGCTTCCTACTGCAGGAGCTTTTTGCCAGCTGCTTTGTTTGCTCTGTGATGACATGTGTGAGCAACCAGAATTTATGAGTTCACATAGGTCAAGTGAAAGGCTAAAATTTTTCATACCAAGAAAATGACAGGAGAGGGAGTCAAGTGAAAGGTCAAGTCAAAGGCTGTGAGAAGTTAAATACAGATGAGTCAACAGCTCACATGTGGACATATCCCAACAACAAAACGCTTCTACACTGTAATATCCTCACTAAATTTTTCAGTTCCCTGACTGAAACATTTTAGACCCATTAACATGATTCCTCTAATAGTGCAGACATGCTTTTTAGGCAGGGATGCCTCTGGAGATATGATAACTGGAGGAATATTCCTCTCTATCAGGAGAACTGTCAGAGGAAATTACTCTAATACATGTGCACAGAGCTCCTCCAGAAGGGGAAGGCTGCTCCCTTATGGGGAGATGAATGGAACCTCAAGGATGTTGTAGGCTTTGGTTATTCCCTTTTGTTTCTTGCTTGAAGCACTTTTAGATCATGTTAGGAGATTTTAAGCACTAGAAGTAAATGAGAGCTTCCATTTACTTTTCTGGTAATTTAATGTTTGGCAAACTGGAAAATATACAGATTAACAGATCTGCCAGGCTCAGAAACATCTGGTTTAGCAAATTAATGAGTCTGCATGAAAGAGGAAAAACTGCAATGCCATGACAAGCTTTTCTTCCCTAGCAAGTTACATACACATTAGCTGAGTGTCCTGTCCTTCCTCTCCAGTGGGGGTTTAGGAGCTCAGCAATGCAAAAAGAGGATTTCTATTGACATCAGTGATTTCTGTGGTCTTTGAATAGATGCTAAGGATTGTACCCTGCTCTAGTGAACTGCTAGGGGAACTTTCCATTGACTTTAAGGACAGTTCAGTCATTCTACAGCTAAAAAGGAGGTTAAAAAAATTAATGGGAAGCAGAAGTTCTCTGAGAGAAGGTGTGATGCATAACTCTGGATGAATAAATTGTCCTGATGCTGCCCCAAGCAGATCCAAACAGCTTTAGAAAATTCTGTTTCTTTTGGAGTTAAGACAGAAACAGTCCACCAATGCCTTTTATATTTTGAGTTTGCAACATATGCCTGGAAAAGGGGTGAGCAAGAGCCAGAAAGGCTGTAATTGTTTTCCTGCTGAACTTTCACAGGTGGACTGATAAAGGCTAGTACAGAGGAAACTGGAAGGACCTTGGAAAATGACATCATTGTGAAGAACTGCAGACCTGCCGTGTCTCTTACACAAATGCACTTTGTGCTGGTGGGATGCCGATGTCCATCCCACCTCTGGGTCACTAGCTCCTCTGTCTCATATATTTTCAGGGTAGCTGCCTCTCAGTCTATGGCCAGCTCTGCCAGGCATGCAGGGCAGCAGCTGCTGGTTGCACTGAGACAGCAGCTCCAAGGGGTACCCAGCCCAGATATGTGGTCCCACCATAGCCCTGCTGTAGAGGTGTCTCCGCCGTCACTTAATCCACTGCTACACAGCTACACACAAAGAGAATAAGGGCAAAAAGTCTGAGGCTGGATCAAACCCAGGACCTTCCTTTTCCACGCCCCAGTGTGACTGCAGCAGGCATCCCTGAGAAGGCTGGGTCTGTCATTGCAGAGAAGATGCAAGAGGAGCATTACAGCGGCCTCAGACTGGCAGAGAGGGACAATTTGCAACCTGTTGTCATCCTCTAAAACACTTAATAAGATGCTTTTGTGTATGACACAAATGTTTTTTGCATCACAGACAGTACATCTCCCCAACTATTCTTTGGAATTGTCGGCATGTTTAAATATCAATTATAAACTAATATAACATTTCAATGAGATAAACAGAGCATTTATCTCATTAACAGACAAGACAGTTACTCAAGCACCTCCCAGAGCCATTAAAAGTTCAAGGTCTGTAAAGTGACCCTCTTCTCCTGCTCGTAAGCTTGCAGGTGGTAGAGAGTCAGCGGTTTGCCTCTCTGGGAGCAGGAGCAGGTCTGGTCTGCTCACATCCCACCACCTCCAGTTAAATTTCCAAACTACCAGAAATATTGGGAAAGATTACTCTGCTTATCACCAGTGACCAAAAATTACTTTTAGAAACAGAGAATGTCTTTAGTGACCTCGTAGAAAAAAAAGAGATAAATCTGATGGGTGGGTTAAGCCTGCACTGTGCAGAGATAGCCTAAGGCAGTGACTGCACTTTATCAGCCTCCACTGACTCGGTATGTTTATTCTTTTTATCTGTTTGTTTTATAGTAGCTGAGGTATTTGTTTATAACAGCAGCATTTTTATAGCAAAATGTTAATTTCCATACATAGGATCTGAGCCTTAAATTACATAAACATAAAGAAGGGAGAAAGCACTCCAACAAAGACATACACAAGGGATACATGGAGGTCAACAGATTGCAATTGTACAACGATTAACCATGCCCAAGGTACCCAGGAAAGCAAAGCAAGGCCTCTGTGCCCAAACAGACAAATGACTACAGGGGCAAGATGAAGGCATGATATCCACATTTTAAGATCCAAATGGAATACAAGCCAGACTGAATTTTAGAGATATAAAGGGAGTTGCAACAACATAATTTAAAACCCAAGAAAAATAAACTTTATTGGGTCACATAAATATCGAAGCAGATTGATTGCTGGGGAACTAGAATATCAACAAGCCAAGCAAGTTCACTGTCTGCTCTAAACAGACATAATGGCAGGTCAGCATGCAAATTCTTTCTACTATTTATACAGTCCCAGACAGTTATAGGATACTGCATACTGCATAGAATATTAGCAAAGTCATGGTCATGCAGAAAAAAATGAAGAAAAAATACCCTCTAGATTTTAACTCTGGTTGAAACCTTCAGAGTAGACCTGAGAAGTGACAACAGAGCATTATCAGTTCAAGAAAATGTGACCACACATGCTCTAGCTCACCACCCAAGTTAGTTTGTGTTAAAAATCTTTACACCAGCTAATTGTGCCATTAGGAACCCATGGAGGAGTGAATGATGGAATCATGACTCCAAGATTTAGGCTAGGCAGTGGGAGAATGGGTAACTGAAAAACAGCAATCAAAACCTCCAAAAACTGAACAGAAGCATAAGGCCTTTGTTGGGACACTTTTTCTTCAGCTATTGGTTATTTCTGGTACCGTGCAATTTTCAAAAAACAGTGTGAAGAAAAAAAAAATTGTAGCAACATTCCTAGAAAGTTCAAAGAGCTTAGAGGAATTAGCACATTAGAAGCAATTTCATGTGAGATTGTGTATCAGCCTTGGACTAAATGAATGAATGTGTAAAAATCCCATGTGGTTTTTTCTTGTCTCTTATGAAGATAGCTCTGTATATCTTAATAGTCTGAGACTTTCCAGTCACTAAAAGTCATTAATAAAGGAAGAATAGCATAGATTTTTTTGTGCTTATCAAAGCTACTACCAGCATTTCCATTCTGGCAGGTGAGAAAATGTTGAAAGATAAATAATTAAATTAATCCATTAATTTATGTATTATGTACAGGAGGTAGCATTATAATGGCATTCACATTTCCCACCAGGATAGAGTCTCTGCAGTTTACATTGCAAGTACACATTTTTTTCTTGCAGTCATAATTTATCTCAAGATTTCTGCCTTCTGACTAATGGGGACAGAATCCTTATTCCCTTCCCTGCTGTCACCACTCAGCCTTGGAAGTACTGGAACTGCTCTGCTATCCTCACTGCCCAAATAATCCAGCTGTTTACCCAGACCTCATGTTCTTATGGTACACATGGGAAAGGCCCTTACATGAGATTCAAAGTGCTTTAAACTTTGCTCAGCTTACACAGTGCTGCTGCAGCCCAAGCTACATCATGGTAACTTTGAAGCAAACCAAAAGCAAATACCACAAAAGCCTAAAAACAAGAAAAAAACCCCTCCTATTCCTTTTAAATTTTTCAGGAAATAAATCTCAAAATAATTTTCCTTTTCTTCCTGGAAACCCTGAGATCCTTTTTTACATTTCTTGACTAAAAGTGGCCTAAAAAGCTGGACAATATGTTTGTAGGATGATATCACCATCATTCCTTTCAAGTATGGCGCTGATGGCACGTGCCCAGCAACACTTCTGGACTAGAGACCTCTTGTATAGTTACCTGGGAGGGACAGGGAATGGACCCACCTAACTCCTTCATTTGCTATGTTACCAACTCATAAGAATTCCTCAGTGTTGAGAACTTGATGCAAAGTAAAATACAGTATGTTGAAAGTCTTGTTATCTTTCCAGTAGCAAAGAAAGCCTGAGAATGAAAAAGTTAAAAAGAAGGTTTCATGAAAACGAAACCTCCACCTCAAACATAAATTTTGTTTTATTTAATGAAAGTGCAGCAAAACAAGGGAGTTGGAAGACAGAAGAACTTTAAAGATAATGCTTCTTCCAATGAAAAAACCTAGAGGGAGAAATAAATAATAATAATAATAATAATAATAATTATATATATATTATCTTACGTCAACAGAGTATTTTCCAGAATAAACTTCCAGGCCTAATTAGGAAGGAAGGACTTGATGCTAGGAAGGACAGTAAACATCCTGCTGGTAGAGAGCTCCTGAAGTCGCAAGGGCAGTAATAACAGCAAAAACGTTAGGGTCTCACAAAGCAGTAGGAGCCAGTATTCATTCATTTTGGGAGCAATAAGGCTCATTGACTTTACTGCTTGACACAACTAAAAGCAAAAGAAAAATCCTCTTCAATGATGATATGTCATGTTTATTTCCTGAATACATTAACAAAAGAGGCCCTTTGGAAGCATATTAAAATTCTACAAAAGCCAGAGAAAATCTGACATGTTATGAGGATGGTGCTGAAGTATCTGAGACATAACCAAGGATGAGTGGCAGCCTCTCGGGACACTTCTCACCATGATCACTACTTCCACTACTTTCTTTCTCAGGTGGTTTCAGTGCCTCTATTTGGTATTGGGAAAGGAAGGACAGAAGAGATGGCAGTTTAGCGACGCAAAAGGGCAAACAGGTGTCATCATCACACAATCTTCTGGATTAACTGTACCTCATCTAACAAAAAGTAGTTCAAATAAGAACAATATCAGACCCTGTATTGGCTGTGAAAGAAAAGACTTGAAAATCTGCTCTAGGAGGAAGAGAGTAGGAGCATTTTCACTGACATTAAAAGAATGTACCAGTGCATTACTACCACCTTTCTTCTTTTTGCATATGAGTCTGCAACTCCTCTTCTCCTAGAGGTAATGTAATCTGACTGAAAACCAAATAAGCAAGTACATTTCATTGTTTTCCTTACCTCACTTACATATCAGAGATTGTAGTCTGCAGAGTAAAGCATTTCTGGGGTATTATATACTATTGCTCAATTTACTAGCTAAGAATCTTAAAATATTATCAGAATTAACAGATTACTGTGTTCAATACTCTTGGCAGTTACAGATTCTTGACATTTTCCCTTTTAAAAAGAAAGAAAAAAGTAATGAAAAGAAATTATATGTCTTGTTCAAAGGCACTCAGGTCTATTCTTTAAACAGGAACTGAACAACAGCCCTTTGAATAACAGAGGGAAATAACAAAATAATGTTTCTGGTTGACCAATAAATATAATTTTTATTAGCTGATAATTTTAAAACACAACCAATCCAAAGGAAGTATTTTGCTCTACCCAAACCACTGCATTTTTGATGTTTGTACTTTCTAGTGCATGCCAACGTTATTCAGCAATTACTTTGAAAGTATAAATTATTTCCTAACAATATAATTCAAGCATTTAATTTAGAAAATATGTTTACAAAATATTTGGGCTGTTCAAATCAAAACAATTTGCAAAAGTGTGGATTTTGAAAACATTTCACATGACCCAAATCTGAATATCTGGAAAAAAAGTGTCTAGTTATGTTCACTCTACACAGTCCTGTTCACTACATTGTCCTGTTCACTTATTTCAGGACTGAATCTAAAAAGACTGAAAATCAAATGAACCAGAATAGGATTGTTTTCTCTATTTAAAAGCTACATTGCAGAATGAAGGGATCATAATTAAGGACCATCAATTATCATTATTATTTCTCCAGAACAGAGAAAAAAGAGCCTTGCCTTTTCACCAGATACAATACAAAAGTCTGTTTAGCAAAAGCATGCATGGATTAGAATTATTCAGTCCAATTTCAATTATTCTACTTCTGAAGTAGCTGGAAATACTGGTCAAGACATGTGAAATCAACCAATCATGCAGAAGACTAAGACACAGATTGGAAAATAAAACTTTAAAGCTGGAAAAACTTATCAAACTTGTCTGTGTCTTATTCTGTAACAGAACAGCACTGGAAATAAACAGTCACACTGGTCAGTGTAGACAAGACTTCCAAATAGTAACCTGGCATTAAAAACTTGAAAATTAATGATCTCCAGAAAATCTTCTCCTAACAGCAAGGAAAAATACTCTCAACACCTTTTCAAGCCTCAAGGTCACGGGTGGAAAAAACCCCACAACTTTGGAGGTTCACGGGTGTGAATATCTAGCACAATCAAATTAGCATTCAAGCACTAAAATCCTACCATATCTAAGTTTGTGGTTACTAGATGGGATTGTTCAGCATTAATATTTGACAGAAAACACTCACATCATTATTACTTTTAGCTATAAATGAAAAAAGGCAGCATCCATACAGCAGCACTGGGTAGCAGTGTGAGGTTAAGACAGGAATCTCAAGTGTAAGGTAGAATGCATTTTCATCAAAGATCACAAGGCTGAAATACAAAGGACCATAGCTCACCCTGCACCCCAAGTGCAAATGTCCATAATTGGATATGAAACTGGAATAGGGCACAAGAAGCCCTTGCTCACTCAAACTTTCCACAGTAGGGATACAAATGCTCTGAACTGAAAGAGGAAATACATCACAATGCTACCAAGTTACAGATGAGTAGGGGGAAAGACCTTCTAAACTCATCTGAAGCTGGCAGCGGCTACAAGAGAAATCCTAAAATGACATGGGCTCAAAGACTATTCATCTGCAAGCCTCACACATCTACCATGACACTAACGTGTCTGCTCAAAGCATGCTTTGTGTTCCTCATTTCATCATCAGTATGTGCAGTGCAGAACCAAAACTGGACTCCTACAGACCCAGGCTTACCAGCTTTCCAAAACATCACGATTCATCACAAACATTTAAGATGAAATGGGTCCAAGGGGGAACTGTTCTTAATACCTGACACATGAACCCCCCCAACATTTCTTCCGGGACCCTACGCAGCTTGTCTTTGGCACAGGGATTCCAAGTTAGTATCTGAGCTAGCACTGAGCACAGGGCCATAGGAGCAAGCACTTGCTGTAGCTACTAAATGTGTGAACTGATACATCCCCTCGGTGTGCCTTACAGGTCTGAAAAACCCTATGCCCTCCCAACCTTGCTCCTGCCTTTAAACTGTGCATTTCACAGACTTTAGAATGACTGAGCTGGATGCCTGACCTTCCACCATCCTCACACCATTAACAGGAATAAAAGAAAATCCAAATACTGGCTGTGAGAGTGGCTGAGATGCAAGGAAAGAGCGGTAGTAGCCTGCTAGCTTCTTACAGATGGCTTTGGAAGTGAAAGCTATTTGCAATAAACGGCTGGTGAGGGATCACCTGCAAATACAACACATTTGCACTCTAAATAAGACTATACCAGAGCCATAATGGTGTTAGTTCCTGTGTTAGAGGAATGAGCTGTATGCCTTCACCTACCAGAGATGAGGGGGTGGGCACACTTCTGATGTGAATATAATCACAAATAAGCAGCTTTTCAGGTAGCCCTCAGTGTTGTGTTTCCTTCTTTCTTCAGCCTTGAAGATGCAATGTACACCCAATGCAAATTACAGAAAAAATGTACCATTAAGACCCACAGATTTCCAAACCACTTTGGCAAAGAAAACAGTTTTCTAAATTATAGAGTTAGACTGTGATCTGTATTTGCATAAAAACATGAAAATGTCCACTGTGTGATTCAAAGACTTCTAGCACTTTAGCATAATTACTGTGCCTGCTTAAAAATCACCCATGGAGAAATGGATGAGGCCTTAAAATATAGCACAATACAAAATGCATCTTATGAACTGTACAGCTTTTAAAGTGCTCTTGAAACCCAAGAGGTGGCATGATTTAAGGTATATTCTCAATTTCTTTTGTATTATAGACTACACCTTCAACCCCAAATAGTAGGATTTCATTAGCCCTCAGTTTATGAGGCTCATGACCTAGTAGAAGATTCCATACTGGGCATCTGCATTAAGAGTTTTCATTCTGTTCAGGAATGCACTTTTGAAACAGATCTCCGGGTCACTGAATGAGCTTTGGTTCACATTATAGTCTCAGAGCACATGCACTTGAAGACAACTCCTGCAGTGCCTCTACTGTACTCCAAACTCTAGTGGATGAACATGCGCACTGCACCAGACTATGGTTCTCTTTTAAAATCCCTGAAATTTTTGTAGTGTGGATATTGTGTCTGTAGTACCAGTAGTTTTACTCTACTAATCCAGTGCCACTGGTTTCACTACTTGCTGATGTAGACACAGTGTATAGCTGTGCAGATGTTAAATTAGACCTTTAAGCCCCAAAGGAAAATAATTATCTATTGGAAAACAGGATTCATCTCCACAGAGAGACGGTAGCCCCAAACAATATCTGACCGTGTGTGTTTTACTTGGCCCTCCAACCTTCATGACATAACGTTCTCACTTCCTGTGCTTTTTCTCCAGTAGTGGCTGTGTTCTACCAAGAGAATAAATGGCCAGAATGTGAGGTGCTTTTGGAAAGCAGGACTGGGTGCACTTTTGAATTAGAAACTCAGATTATATTAATCTCCGAAAGATTATATATTTCCATCTTCTTTCCCAATATATGGAAACTGGACCACACATTGCCGTTCTTGTGAAGAGATTAAAAAATGTTTTTTGCTCCCAAATCCTTATATTTATATCTTTGTCTATATTCATAATTTAAATGTTCTTCTCATGTCTGAGCTGTAAGCTGTAGTGCAGAACCCAAAAGCAGGAAGCAAAGGTCTCATTTCTTCAAAGCTGTAGGGAAACCTATAGGAAATTGATTTACTACAGGCTAAGATAATGTACATTTAAAAAAGAGATTAAATGAAAATGGTTCCAGCTTTGGCTGTGGTCATAATACATGCATCTGGAAAGCAATTACTGGGAAATAAAAAATTGCACTAGCATAGGCAGCAGATTTTTTCTAACTGTATGTACAGACAGCAAAGATGTTATCAAACACATACATCTGCATTCAGCGACTTTCATTTCTTCAAATGCAAGCAAGGTACTTGTTGGTTGAACAGTGACTGCAGTGTTCTGACTTGATATTAAAACAAAATCACCCACATACATCATTCTCTAAAAACAACAATAAGTGATGAAAATAAATGACAGTACAGGCACTGGACTAAGATGGAAAAGCACCAGTCACCAACCAAAATTGAATGTTGCAAAAAGGACGATACAGAGTGTAGTTTTTAATCTCAGGAAGAGAACAGCTTCTCAGTACAGGTCAGGCAGTGTAGTTTGGCATTAAGAAGCATAGAACTAAATCAGACAAAAATATAAAATTAATGTATTCACAGGTGAAAAGGAAAAAAAATTAAATGTTCCCTAGGAAGTTTCTCCCATTGCTTTACTACTGAGAGAGAAGAACAAGCTCAAATCATAGCTCAAATCAAGATGGCTATGAAGATTTTTCTTTAAGCCAGAGTAGAGAAATGTAATACAATGGAAATAAAATCATGCTTCCCAAGTGGTCCAACAGTCCTTACTCTGTCCTGTCTAGAACAGAAGAAGACGCAAGGAGGGAAAGTGCAGGCAGGAGGGAAGGTTCAGAAGTGTGTTAGAAGAGATGTTGGTGTAGGAAGAAAGCACTGTAAGGTGTTGTCCTGGGGTGACTTTATGATGCTGTATTCCCTATCATCTGCCCTAAGCCAGACATGAGTTCTGTGCCTTTAAAGCTAGCTCCGAGAGAGGGGGGAGAGCTGGTGGAATTCTTTCGGTGGTTTGTGTTCAAAACAGAGATAACTCGCTGGCTTCTTCTGCCCAGCTGCTCGGCTTTTGCAGCAGGGAAGGCAGATACATTCCTCTGCTTTTTAGATAGCTTCTTGTTCGTTAGCTAAAGCAAGGAGTTTCCTGGGACTTTGGCTTCTTCTTCTTCTCTTACGGACTGTTCAGCAACACCAGAATATCACCGGGAGGTCCTACACCATGGCCCAGAGGGGCACACACTGAACCCCAGCTCCGGAGAGGAGACAGCCACACCCACAAAGGAATTTGAAAATCTTCCCAGGTCTTCTCCACAGTGAGAGGTTTCATTATTTAACATTATTCATTTTTTTTTCCATGCCTGCGTGCAATTTGCTTGTTAAACAAAGTTTTTTTCACTTTCCTCTGAGGAATTTCTTTCTGAACCTGGTGGGGGAGGGGCTGCTGAAATCTGCCTTCTAAGAGAGGGATGCTATTTTGGACATTTCCTCCAATTTGTCTCAAACCAAAACAGGTGTTTAAACTGCTGGCTCTGGTCCCACTAGCTGGGATCTGTGGCCAGCAAACCCATGCCTCTCTTGAGCAAGGACCTCAGCCACCTTCTCCACCACCTGAGTCTTCTCTCCGGCTAGGCTTTCCCTGGCATGATACTACAGGGAGCATGGCCTGATTCCTGGCCAGGCTTCCCCTTCAGCATGCTCAAATGTCCCTGTCATCAGTGTCTGTGTGTGGTCCGGGAGGCAAAGACTGCAATCCATTTTTGAGGAACAGTGGCTGCCCTGTTCCTGCTTCAGTCAGTGCCACTGCAGTTTGGTGGGATGAGTCAAAAGGAGCCTCCGCATCATCAGCTCTCACTCTTCTCTAAGCTCTCCAAGATGTGGCACCTGGATTAGCAGTTCTGCTCCTTTCACTTCTCATTTTGAACAAAGAGAGAGAACTAGCTCACGGGGATGTTGACAATACTGTAACCTGGCCATATGTATTACAGAAAAAGGCCAGATATTGACCACCTCTCCTTTCTCGAAGATGAAACACATACTACTTTCTTGCTATCTCTTTCTTAGTATGCTTTACTTAGTTGTTATATGCAAAAAGTAATATATAAGAATAACAGTTTAGAATAAATAATATCAATTAAAGCAAAAATTTTCTGAACTTTCCTAATAGAAATGGTCATATATGGCCTATTTTGCAAAGAACCTTTTATATTAAGTTTCTCACCAGAGTATCAAGCAGACTATCAAATTGGTTGTATTAATCTAAGTAATAACCTCACCTATCTAAGTTTCCATGTTCTTATTTATCCTGTTACAATGAATTATTTAACTTTTATCTTGCATCTTTGAAATTACAGATTATTTAAATAGATATTTTAATATTTAATATAGCAAATAATAATATCATTTTCCTTTTAATGCTGACATTATTATTTCCTCATAAAATAATGTTGTTCATTCAGTGGTTACTTGCTTGTGAGCAGAAAATGTGAAGCTCAACTCCAACTAGTGCATGAATGACAGTTCAATCTATTTAAAAGGTCTGACCATTGCCAGACTTTTCGATAAATGAATTTGAGTTAAGGTGAATTAAACTTTCAAGAAACATTTAAAATGCAGTTCTTACTACATTAGAATTCCCATACTTTATTTGCTACTAGACAGTCAGTGAGAAATTGAAAAAAAATCAATAATATGATCCTAAGTACAAAGTGAAAACATAAATTGATACTTTGATATATGGCAGTTTGTTATGTGAGCATTGTGCAACTTTGGACAGAAGATGTTTAAGTGCTACTCAAATATTAGGTCTGTCAATCAAGCTACTTTGACAAGTGACAAATTCTCAAAGTGGTAATCAACCAATATCCCAGGAAGCAATTGTTTACTTTAGCACTTCATCTAGATAGCTGAATTTGGTTCAGGCAACAAAAGCTTTTCTTGAGTGATGCCAGCACAGCTGGTGGAATACTAAGCATTTACCCTTAAAAAGATTTCCTTATTTAGGAAAGATTTCATCATCAAAAGACAAAAAATTGTGAGTTGTATGAACTGCTCTATCAAATGCTTCTTAAGGATACTGCTGGACAGAATGATACACTAAATACCAGAGAGAAGATCTGTGCTTCAGGCAAGAGAATAGAGGCCTGTAAATTCTGGGAAAGTGAGGGGGGAAAATGAACACAAAAATAAGACACGAAATTTAAGCCTCTTTTCAATCCTTAAATTTAGTTTAAAATAGCTTAAACTAGCTAGTGCACAGACAAAGTTCTATAGTTTAATGTAATATCATACATCTTTTCCAGGGGTCAGAATCTCAAAGGCATTGCAGGCAGAAGAATCAACACTCAACAAGGAGCATTTTCTTGACAAAACATAATGAAATTACATCAGTCAATGAAAATACATTGAAAACTTGCACAGAATACTGGAAATAATCTTGAAATAAAAACCATTAAATAATTCATTATATAAATATCATCATGTTGTTGATTATAGGGCAACATTCTAACAGAACATGGGAACACTTGATTTTTAACACATCTAAAAATGTATTCTTCTCAAATCTTATCCAAGAGATAAATATTTCTTCAAGTGATACATATTTCTTCAAGTGATACCAGGAACACGGAATCCATATTTGACATATCAGAATACAAGTAAGTTCTGATCCTGTACCACAAGGATATTGTGCCTACAGGATTGCCTTAAATGTGTAGATTATGTTTTGATCTCTGATGTATTCAGTTCACAGACATGTAGAAAGTATTTGCTCCCTTCATGTCTGCAGAGCAGCTATTTAGTGTATCTGTTTAGCATCACATCATTCCTGCAGACATCTCTGATATCTGCACACATGTAAAGGTAAAGTGGGTTTTCTTGAACTTGAATTCTTCAATGTCTTCCTCCAACTCAGGCTGTTAGCTATTAATCTCAGAATTCATGTGAATCAATTGTTTCAATCAAAATCAAATGCTGTACCTTAAGCATGTAAATTGGATCTTTGGGAGGGCAGTGGCACAAAAAAGACTCCTTAGGGGGAAAAAGTAAAAAATTACATCTCTGTATATCCAGTCATTTTAATGAATTTACAGCTGAGATGCAGGAAATAACAAGAGTTGAAGAACACAAAAAGTAAAACAATATTGCAGTGTGGTATTATTGAGGAAAAATGTTTAGCTACAATGTGTTACATAAAAATGAACAATAAAGAGAGGCTTATGATGTTTAAGGCTTAAGGTCAAACCTTTGATATGCGACCTTATTATGTGTTTTTCTAGAGAAAAGTGTCTGTTGATGAGGATTAAAACTTCCTACCCTTTAACTGACTGAGATGTTTTATGAGGGACAGTGGACAAGTAGTAAGTTATATGAGAAAGAAATGGCAAATTGACTTAGAATGCAAGGGGTGCCAGACGAACATTTGTCCTGGCCCTAAAGCCTTATGAGTGGGGATCACAATCTAAAGTGATCACACAGAAATGAAAAAGAAACATTGCTGGATTGTGCAAGGCACTGACCCCTGCCTCAATTGTGGAACTCAGCTCTGTATCCTTCGACATCCTCAGCAATATAAACCAGCAAACAAACACTCCTTTATTGTTCTATTGCTTTGGTTGGAAAAAGCATTCTCCAAGCCCTGGAGCAGCCTCAGATGAGAGATACTGCAGCTGAACAAGCAGAACAGCACATCCGAGCATCTGGTCCTCTAATCCAAAGCATTGCAGTGTGTGGTGGTGGAGCTGATTTGGGAGGCTTCCTGGAGCTTCATGGGGACTGAACCCCCTGCAGGAGGTTCAGGAGTACCACAGATGATGGAGCGAAGGCAGCTGGAGAGGGAGGAGCACAAGGGCACGCTGAAGCAGCAGGGAGGCTCTCATACCACTAATGGCATGAATTCAAGGGACAGAAGAACTTTGAGGAGACCAAGTGAAAACAAAGTCAGGACAGAAGAATACAGTAGATTAATGAAAGATGAGGAATGAACTATGATAAATGGTGGTACAGCAAGAAAAGAAGAACTCATGGGAACTCATGGTGGGTCTGAGAAAATGGACAAAGCAGAAGAGCAGACTAAAGTGAGTTGATAGGCAAAGCAGAAGACTGATTTAGAACTGCTACTAGGAAACCTACAGTAATGTGTGTTGTAGTCTCTGGCAGCTTAGAAAAGATTGCTTAGCAATTACATTAATAATTAATCAGCTCTGTCTCACCAACCTGCCCACCACTATCTCTGCTATAATCTGCCATCTCGAGTAGCATGGTGCTAGATAGATTGAAACTGTACATACAATGTGACATAAAATCTCTGGCTGGTACTAGCACATTCTACAGCCATTTTTGTGTGGATATGGTGAATATCCCTATCTGTTTAATGCTAGATAAAGCAATCCTTGAATGCACTTTGCAGTTTGCCTGAACTGCATTAATAATTACTCTTCAATTGTGGTTAGTCAGCCATCTGTCTAACAATTTCAAAAGCATTAACCATATCGCTTTTTTCTGATGTGGAGTAATGTCAAATGCTCTGCTGAAGTCAAGAGATATGTCCTCTTTATTCCTCTTTTCAATGAAGCTCATTATCTCATCAGAGGCAGAAATCAAGTTAGCTTGACATGATTTATTTTTATGAATCCATACTGCCTTTCTGCATTAATCTCTTCTAAAAACTTGGAGACCGTCCACTTCATTGTTTGTTCTAGTACTTCAAATACTTCTTCTGGCCTATGCCTTACAAAATTTGATATTTTATTCATCTTTCCTGCAGATAAATAGTTTTAATTGATGTTCTGTTACACTTCAGATAACCTGTTATTCTTCAAATTGAGTCCTGGCCATTTCTTCTACTATCCAGGTAGACCAGATGGATCAAAGCCAGGTTTGAGAAATTTCTGGCCATGTTTCAACTGTATCATAATAATGGAAACCTCTGACATTAGATTGTCTACCTCTGCTAGAGACGGGTCTGTTCTCTGCTGATTCCAGTACCATGCTGATAGAGAAGGTATCTTGCCATCTGACCAATGATTTATGACTGTTAAAGGACATATTTTTCCCAGTGTTCTCATTCTGATGCCATTTAACATGGTTGAGTGAAATTCACTATGAAAAGAGAAATATAATCCAAACAAGGATGTCCAGCAAAGCTCTATTCTCCAAAAAGAGTCTGGAAGCCGTGGGACACCTGTAGCCACATCTCAACATTTCTTTCACCAAGAGCAGTACTGCCTTACTGCAATTTTCCCACACAAAGTGCCTATCTGACCGTGGGAGCTCAGGGCTTTGCTTCCCAAGTCTTGGGTAAAGCCAAGCGCAATTTTACTATGAAGGTTAGGATTCAGCTTAGAGTTGCCAGTAATTCTTGACTTCAGACAGTAACTCCTGGACTTCAGGGACTGAAGCCAGGTAGCTGTGGATATTGAGGAGACAGTAAAACCTGATTTGAACACAGGATAAAATTAATGAAGAAAGTCTAAAGATAAGATACAACTACATCATCCAAATCTACTGGGAAATCACATTATCTGTCATCTCTGTCATGTTATTTGTCAACATGGACAAGAGCATGGAAGGCATTTCTGGCAAGATTTATATTTACTTGAGTGACAGCTAATTTGTCATATAAATTGATCTCTAGAGCTATATGATGTCCAGTGTATAAAAGTCAGTGACTCATTTTAGCTGAAAGATATGGCACTTTTAGTGAGACCAGTATATTAATACCAGTATTTTTATTATTCAAGGAACATAGGGCAGAAGAAAAAACATCTAAGCTGACATCTCAGCATTACATACATATGAACATGGAACTGTGGCTGTTTGAGAGACAGGCCATAGCAAATAATGGCATAATGCTAAATTTTATATTAATTTCTCACTGGGGGTGGATTCAGGGCTTCAAAAATGAAATAATTGTAATACAAAGATAAAATTCTGTTGTCATTTCTGTGTGGGTTTAATTGTGAGATCCACTGTATCATTCTCTAGGCCTCAGCATTAGAGAAAGCAAATGAGGTTACATGAATAAAAACAATCATAATTATTTTTCTTTATTTTATCACCATTATGTTACTGAATTTATTTAATAAACACATTAGCACTAATTACTAGTACAATCAGAGCAATATAACATTTATTACCCAAACCCATTCATTCTATCAATCTCATATGATAATGTTAGATATGGCAAATTTGTGCATCAAATTCCAGACAAAAGTTGTACGTCATTTGAAGAATTGTGATGCTTTTCTTTGTAACCCGATCAAAACTTTGACCTAAACTACATCTTGTGTATCCTAGTTTCCTAAAAGCTGGGCAGTGTTACAGCACACATCTAGATGTATTTACATGTTGGAGACATAGCAATCATCAATACAGTGTAGCCAAACCAGTCAAGCTTTCAAGAAGTAATGATTTTCAAAAAGCGTAGTTCTCTATGTCTTGTGTGAGCCATATCTGCACATACATAAAAGGGTCACATTAGGTGACCTGTAGCTCCTCTCTGACTGCTACCTGTAGGGCCATCTAATGCTTTTGAAAAGGAAAGGTTACATTTAGGAACATGCCCTCTTACAATTAGGTTCACCATATTATGTTAATCTAGCATTTCAGTCACGTAAACGCAGCATTCAAAAACACCATAAACTAAAGCTGATTCAGTTCCTGTCAGATGTGTTATTCCAGAGATTTTAAACATTTCTTGGTGCATACATACCCCACCAAGGTATCTGATGTCACTGTCCACCAAGGAAGTCACTACTTATCTGAATTTCTTGTGAGCCAAAACAATCCCATGCAACCACTGTAGTGCAACTCCAAATTCAAGCTCATAAACTGAGATAAACTCTCCTGCCAATAATTACTAGATTTATCTTGGCAATTGCACAAATTCAGGTCAGCTCAAAGAGAGCTTGCATTTGCCCAGAGGACGTTTTATAAACATACTATAAAGAGGCAAAATAATTAACAGCTACTTCCCAGGGAAAGACATGTGCCTTTTCCCTCATTGCTCGCTGATGAAAACTGTATGATATTTCATTTTCTCTAGACTAGCACAATTTAACAAAAAAGTAATTTGATAGCTCAGTTTCTTTAAAAGTACATTACACTGTTAATTTTAGTGCCTCAACTTGGTTCATTTCCTCATCCACTAAGTATTTAACTTCAAAAATATTCAAGTAGCATCTGTGTTCCCTCATACACTGAGTCTCAGATACTTAGAACAGATCAAAGGGAAAGCTATAGCTTTAAACTTAAAGCAAATTTTCAGGGTAATCTTGTTGCTCTGAAATGGATTGTTTTAAACCTGTATCTTGTTGATCTGAAGTGCCATCAGAAATCTTAAATTGCTGCAATATTAGATGAAGCTTTAGAAAAAAAATTCTCTGGTTCCTACATACAGCTCAAAACACAGGAATTTAAGGTAAAGGTCTTTCAAGGAATGTATCTTCTGAATCTTCTATACAGTTAAGAGAGGATGTCTCACACTGAAGTAAAAGCTTCAGTATAGACTGCATGAATATTTTGTGAGAAGAATCAAAAGCTCAAAAACGGAACTAAGCTATTGAGCATGAAAAATTTACATTCATTTATTGATTTGGGGTTACAGTCCCAAAAATGTACAATTCAATTGAACAGAACATGTGTTTCTGTGAATAAAATAGGCAGTTACTCATATAATTTACAGTCTGTAATTAGGAATGACGAACAATTGCAGGTCTGGAACAGAAAAGATGACCTTAAAAAATGCAAATCCCTGATCATGCTTCTTTTCTCCCAACTTGAAACATTTGCAAATAGAGAACTATAGCATGATTGTAGGTTTCCAACACAAAATTAAATTTCTAGGTGAACAAAGGGAAAAAAACTGGAATTTCCTGCAGCGTTTGTAAAAGGCAAGGGATAAGCGACTGCATAATATCCCACTGGCTGTCAAGATACTATTTCACAAGAATATCAATCACTTTTTTTACATGTGTGGCAACATTCATCCTTTCTCACATCCGGCCTTTAGAAGAATTGTATATCTTGGAAAGATATACAAAAGTTCTTTCATCTATCCATCTAAATCAGCAAGGTCCTTATGAAATTTTGGGCATGTTAACTCTATGAGACAGGTCTGTGTCTGTCAGAGGTACCAGAGAGGCAGTCCCTGTCTGCTACTTCCTTCTAACTGTCTAGATGGCAATCAAAACTTGCAAGGACTTCCAAGCATTCCCTCCTCACGTATCTTTTTTCTTCTGTTATTGTGGAAAAAATGTAAGGGGTTGTTTTGGTTTTTTTTAACAGGTTTTACAGTTTACCTGTTTTCATGGTATTCTACATATCATGTTGAAAAAAAACCAGTTGCCTGTGAGAGAGCTGTATCTTATTTGCATCAGGTGTTTTTCAGAAGCATTTTGCCCAATGAAAGCTCAATGGTTGAGTTTGCCCTTTGTTATGTATGCATTTTGTACTTGTGAGATTTCCTTCCCATGCTGCTGTTTCTCATGCTGGTCACCATCCTCTCTTGCCTCCCGGTGCTTCTCGTAGGTCCTCATTACCCCTATCTTCACATGTCAGATATCCAAGCAGGGCTTGCTCAGGGTTGCTGCTGTGCCTCAAGCTACTGAGTTCTGATCTATTAACAATGTTCCAACTAAGTAAAATACCTTGTAGAACATTTGCTCTAACTGATCAAAAGTGATTTAGAAGCTCATACCAACGTTCTACAACACTTGACAGGTTGCATTTTTCATGAGAAATCTTGAAACATTTAGATGATATTGCAGGAAACTGAGTGTATGTGCACACGTCCTGAGAGCCATATTTCCCAATACCATCATCACAGCCTAATAATGCTCAGCTCCTTTGCAGAACCAGACCCTTTCTACAAGACTTACTGGCTCTTAACCAGTTGGCCTGGCTGTTTAACATACATAAAACTCTGGAATTCAAAAATTTGCAATGAAAACACATTGAGAATTCATTAGGAAAAGACAAATGAATTTGACATTTGTGTCCAATGAAAAGATGTGGCAGTAGCATATCTAGAGAACAAGGAAGAGCCTTAATGAACTACAAACTGAGAGCAGACAACACATTGCCTGACACTTTAAGATGGCTTTCATGCACAAATTAAAGGCAGCAGATTAAATACAGGACTGCAATTTACTGGAATTTCAATATCTGTGTGAGATGCATGATAAATGAGATAATATATGTCTGTGATACAAAGAGGGAAGGCTTGAGGGCCTTGCAGCTGAATAACAAAAAATGGGATTCAGGAAAAAGACATCTAAAGATGAGAGGCCAAATATGACAGGGGAAATGAGGTAACACTGAAAAAAAAAGTCCCCGTTTTCAAGAGTAGAGCTTTGAAAAAGCCTATTCTGATGATAGTAAAAATGTAAAGACTTCATAAAGACAAGACAAGAGGGGAGGTACAGGGGACAGTGACAATGTACAGGCAACCATGCAATACACAGATCAAACAGTATCAAATTGATTCAGATTTAAATCTGAAATATGATGTCACTCCAAAGAAAGCTTTAAAGGCAGGGAAGATGAAGTGGCAAGGCAGGGATTGAATATGGCCTTCCAAGAGAGTTGTTGACAGTAAGCATCCAGAAGACTTTACAGAGCCAGCGGGATTAATTTATGAAGAAAGACTGAATTTTCTAACCTCATAAAGGCTAAGTGACAGCACAGTGGGAGGCTGAGGGTGAGATATTTCTACATATTTAAAAGAGTGTAAATGCCACAGGGTAGATCCTGTGCAACCCAACATGAAGTTTGAACTGATGCAAGTGTGAAGAAGCTTTTATTAATGGCAAATGTTTTTGACTGACCTAACATTTTCACAGGAGAAAACAAAACAATTTTTACTTTTCTTGACAACCCTACTACTATTACAGAAGAACATGAAATTCTTGCAGTTTCTGTGTTATATGCAAATTTTACAAGCTAACATGCCTCAAACAGGCCACAGGGCTGAGCACTTTTCTCTACAGCTTTACTCAGTCCTGATGTCATGGCACATTTCAGAGGAAAAAACTAGCCTTTAGTGCACTGGATCTTTAGAGGTGAAGCATTTTTAGAAGCATTTGCTGCTGGGAGAGTGAATAGAAAAACTGTTGGAAGTACCAAACTCTACAATAAATCAGTTCCTGAAAGCAGACTAGGGAGGCAGTTTGGAAAAAAATGTGAATAGCCTAAATAAAATAAACCGGCTAAGAAGACATACTTTGACCTCTCCCTACTCCGTTTTCCTTGTTCAATCTCCTTTTCTGCATCATTTATCTGTTTCTCTTTCCCAGATTTTCTTACGTCATTTTCTTTTATTTTTCTTATTTTCTCTTTTCTCTTGACTTTTTTATGATCTTGTTCTCCACATCTCTCTAACAGCACTTCTATATTACCCACCTACCTCATTAGCCATTTTCCTATATGCCCTGTGCTCTGACAATTTCTCCTCTTGGAGAAATGTTTTTTATGAACAAGGCATTTTGAACTTGTTTGGGGTTTGTTTTGGTTTGTTTTGGGTTTTTTGGGGTTTTTTTAAAGTAATATTCAAAGGACTGCACCAAGGTTGTCACTTAATATTTCCAATTTACAAACTGGCAAACAGAAGCACAAGGAGACTTGGTTTACAGCAAGTAAAACTTGTATCTTCCAAGTAAAATTTATATGCTTTTAAGCATTAACTGTCTCAACCTTTTTTCTGTGTTTCAAGTTCCTCCACCTCAACAGTAGCTCTTCTTTACTCTCCGTATTTTCTTTCTTCTTAAAGGCTTTTTCCCTTTCAGCCACCAGAAATTTTCTGTTACTCATGTACATACATACAAATCTATATACAAAAATACTTACATGGGATACTGCTATATTCCCACAGGTAGCTGAACAAGCAGAGAACTGCGGTCAGCAAGGCACCAGTCACAAGGAACAATGATGACTGAGACACATTGGAAATCACCAGATATAAATGTCTGGGGACTTGAACTATTTTTGTTCATTATTTCATACACTGTTCATCACCAGCTCAAGACTTGAGCATTTAGTAATACCATGACACAAGTAATAAGCAGCTGTTCGATGTGTGGTTTCCTTTTTATGAACCTATTTGATCCTGGGATATGTTTTTTTCCTAGTTTTCATTTAACCAATTATTTTCATCCTATGTGCCACAACACTGGTGTCTTAATTGGAATTTAAAATGTCCCACATTTAATGCTGCTTCTTTAATTTCTCATTAGCAGTTACATAGAAAAGAAGTTATGCTTCATTTGACCTAATTTTCATGGATTTTCTTCCTATTAGAATTTTTTTCCCCCAAAATACTACTTCTCTGCTATCACAATTTGAAGCACTTTCTTTGTACACCTTCTGAATTCCAGGTGTTCTCACAAAGAAACTGTGTCAGTGCCTCATTGCTCATGTCAGTGCCTCATTGCTCATGTCAGTCACATGTCAGTGTCACATATCTTCAAGGGTTGGGATCAGGGAAGTCTATTAAATATTAATGATTATCCATTCAAATGGGAATAGCTTAAGACAGTAACATGATCACTTTTTAACTGAGGTTAGATTTGTCCAACTTTGATCCCAGTGATTGAAACCCACAAGGTTTAAAATCCCTCTCAAAAGCAGACAAGTGTTTTAGCCTAACTTGGAAAAGCAGAGTCCCTGAGATACGGGGAACTTGTACAGAGGGAAAGCACATGCAAGCAAGAACAGCTGGTGCACTCCTTCACGAATGGAGTCCTTCTTAAGCCCAGCCAGAAGACTAAAATAAAGCAGCTGTCAGAGACTGAAATATTGTAGTTTATGCCTTAAAACATTTTCATGAAGGACATTTAAAACTGTATTACAAAAGCTGCAGCACCCTGAATGGGCTCTGAGAGGCCCTGGACAGGCTCGCTGATGAAGATAAGATAAAGGGCTGGGGACATTCACAAAGCATAAGCTTAACACCTCCAGGGTGGGGACCACAGCCCCAGGGCTACCAAAGCTCCAAAAGACCCTGGAAACAAAGAGTGGGGGAAGAAAGGCTTTGGGTGTGTGCTGGAAAAGCCTCTGGTGAGAAGTGCAGTGACCGCCCATCCTCCGCTGTGCAGAGGAGCCCAGCTGAGGGACCCTTCACCCGGGGGGGGAAGCTTATCCGCAGCAGAGGGGGTGATGTGGCCCACCAAAGGCCCCCCCAAAGGGGTCCCCAGACCCTGCACCGGAGCACCAGAGATGATGCAACAGACCCTCAGTGTTGCACAGGACAGTGTGTCAAGCTGGCCCCTGCAAGGGAGGCACGTGGGCGTTCCCACCTGCCCAAAACATGTATTAATCCACGGGACTCTGTACTCTTCGGCGTGTGGTGGCCACAGCAGCGGGGGACCCTCACCACCAGAAGAGCAGATGGAGGGGAGCAAGGAGATGTCGTTGGGACCCCTGGATGGGTGATATGCTTCCACCTAACCCCTGTCACCGCTCCCTGTCTCCCCCCACAGCCCACACACACTTCTTCTCTGTCTCCTTCTTTCTTTCTTTCCTCTTTCCTTCTCTTTGCCTCTTTTTACTATTAAATAAAATACATCAATTTTTTTGGCAACAACACCTAACCTCATTTGGTTTTAATCTCGTTTTTGGGAATATTTTGAGCCTTCTAAGTTCTTTCCAGTTTATGCACAGACACTTAGTTTTCTTTGCTTTCTGGGCTTAAAACCGGATCGCAACAGCAGTAAAAAAAGCTGTGACAGTGGGCAGTGGTTTTGAACTGAAAGAGGGTAAATTTACATTAGACATAGAGAAGAAATTTTTTACAATGAAGCTGGAGGGACACTGGATCAGGTTGCCCAGAGAAGTCATGGATGCTCCAGTTCCTGGAAGTGTTCAAGGCCAGACTGGATGGGGCTCTGAGCAACCTGGTCAACAGAAAGATGTCTCTGCCAATGGCAAGGGGGTTGGACCAGATGATCTTTAGTCATAGAATCACTGAATGTTTTGGGTTGCAAGGAACTTTAAAAGATCATCTAGTTCCGGCTCCTCTGTTCCAGTGCCTCACCACACTCATTGTAAAGAACTTCTTCCTAATATCTAATTTAAACCTATTCTCTTCCAGTTTAAATCCACTCCCCCTTGTCCTGTCACTCCATGCTCTTGTGAAGTTCTTTCTCCAGCTCTCTTGTAGGCTCCCTTTAGGTACTGGAGAGCCACAATTAGGTCATCCCAAAGCCTTCTCTTTGCCAGGCTGAACAAACCAATCCTCTGCCTTTCCTCACAGGAGAGGTGCTCCAGCCCTCTGATCATCTTGGTGGCCCTGCTCTGGACTCTCTCCAAGAGGTCCATGTCCTTCCTGTGCTGGGCACCCCAGAGCTGGATGCAGTGTCCCAGGTGGGATCTCACAAGAGCACAGTGTTGTCTTGGACCACAAGAGCTGCTGTTTTGGATCACCTCCTTGTCCAATGTGCCTGAGCATGCCTTCTGGGAGAATTTGTTACATGATTTTAGCAGGCACAAGGGTGAGGTTGACAAGTCAGTAGTTCCCAGGCTTCTCCTTTCTACCCTTGCTGAAGATGGTCGCAATGTTTCCCTTTTTCCAGTCACCTGGGACTTCACCTGACTGCCATGACTTTTCAAGTATCATGATGAGTGGCTTGGCAGCTCCATCAACCAATTCTCTCAGGACTTTTAGATGCATCTCACGGGTTCCCATAGGCATGTTTGTTCAGGTTGTTCAGGTGGTCATGAACCTGACCTTTACTTACGGTGTGGGGAACTTTGCTCCCCTAGTCCCTATCCTGCTGTCCATCCACTCAAGCGGTGTGGGAAGAGAGGCTGGCAATGAAGACTGAGGCAGAAAATTTGTTGAATACCTCAGCCTTCTCCTCATCCATTGTTACCAGTTTACGAGTGTCCGTTCCCAGGGGGAAACCTTCTTTGCCCTTCCTTTTCTGGTTAACATACCTGTAGAAGCCTTTCCTGTTATTCTTTTCCTGTCCCCTGCCAGGATCAGTTCCAGCTTTGCCTCGGCCTTCCTCACCCCATCCTTACACAAGCAAACCTCTTCTATACTCTTCCCAGGTATCCTATTCTAGCTTGAACTGCCTGTTCATTTGCTCCTTTGCCTTTACTTTGACCAGCAGGTCCCTACTCAGCCATGGCCATCTCTTGACTTCCTTGCCTGATTTCTTGCTCCTGGGGATTGCCAGCTCTTAAGCTCTATGGAAGATCTCCTTAAATATCTACCAGCTCTGTTCTGATTCCTTGTCCCCAAGGGAAGTCTCCCAAGGAATCCCATTGATCATCTCCTTGAAGAGCTGGAAGCTTGCTTTCTTGAAGTTCAGGGGTCTAATTTTGCTCCTTACCTGACCCATATTCCCCAGGATCCCAGACTCCATCAGTACATCATCTTTGAAGGTCCAGTCATGGCAATCATTCCCTAGAAGCTGCTCTCCAGAAGAATTTTTGAGTCTGCACAGAGAAAACTATCCACAAAAACTATTCACAAACATACCTTAAAGAACATTTATGTGCTTTGCTAAATAACTATGAAACTAAACACCTATTAAATGTAAACGTGGGCCTACAGGATCTTAACTAGATCGTGAATATGGTTAATTGCATATATTTGCTTACGCACACCCTTTTAACGGGGAGCTTTTTAATTCTTCTTGCATATGCAGGTTTGAAGGGTTGATTATGTACCATGTTCACCACCACTTATTTCCTTTTGATAATTCATGAATAGTGTATGCATTTTAGTGTTGGAAAATCTAACTTTAAACTCGCAGAATTTCTGTCTATAACCAGAATTAGTGTTCTATACTATAAATGGTGTTTTACAGTATCTTGGTTAATAATCAAGTCAACATGTCCTAAGATGATCTATGGCTTAAGGCCATTCTTCTTTAAATAGATGTATTTAAGTCAGTGAAGAAAAAGTTTATTTAGCAATGATTTTCATTTCATGAGGTCTACCTTAAAATCTTTTAATCATTTGTGTGCATAATATCTCCATTTTCAAGGTTTTGGCCACTCAGTCATTTCCTATTTACCACAGTTGCATTCTTGTCAAATCACTGTGTTAAAACACTTAAGATTTTATACCAAAAGCTGATGTATCAGACAAAGCACAGCCCAAAACAAACATGTTACCGCTATCTTTTAGAAGAGCATTTCTAATCATGGCTACACTTTAACATTCAAACATTTATGGCTTCACAGGGAATCTCCTAACCACTCAAGCCACGTAAGAAATCCCATTGCAAACTTAAATGATACTTGGTGTTTGCTACGGCTGGTTGACTTCACCTGTTACTCACTGGTACAATCAACAAGTTCTTAATCTCTAAAAAGAGTTTTACGCTATTGTTTCAGCCAGATGGTAGACCATGAGAACCATAAAATGCATGGAAATTCATATGTCAAATGCATTGTTATGAAGTCTTATGTTGCAACAGGACCTACGTGTGCTCAGAATTTCAAGGCACAATAAAAAGCTAAGTTATAAACAGATATTGTTGATAAAACCCCAGCGTTATCTAAAAGCTATATGCAATAATTCAGCTAAAGAACTATTGCACTGTGGCTGAATAGCAAAAGACCTGGAAAAAAGGTTTCATATTGACTTTTTTTTCATATTATTCTATACTTGCACAGACCATTAGAAATGAAAGGATTTTAATAACACAAATTAACTTAATGTTAAATTGTTTTTCAGTTTTTCATGGATAAATAATTGAAAACCTATTATTTTAAATGTATGCCATATTACCTGCTTTTGGAGACAATGCTCATGAATCAGTAACACTAATTTCCTGACAGTATAAGTTCTAATGAAACACAGCTTATTACAATCAAGGCAGTGAGTCTACATGTATTCATTTCCATTCCAGGAAAATGCAAATAGATATTAAAATAGAAACTAATTTGATCCTTTCTCCTGGGTATTTTCCTATAGTAATGAGTCAGACTGTAGCATACCAAGTGCTGTAGAGCATTACACTGCTGTATACACAGTTTAATCCCACAGTCAGAAAATGCCCAAACTGAAGTTGAATATAATCTGAGTTCTGTTCTGATGTATGGAAGAATTACAATAACAATCATTTTGTGACCACTTGCTTTATCATGTTTGTAACGTGGCTATCCTTCAATATTATTTTTAATGTAAATTGTTCTTTGAGACACCATACATCACAGCTTTTAGGCTGCTCTAGATACATAGGTGATATTCAGAGCCTTCAGAGCTGGACAGTGTGAATTCCCTCACTTGAGGTTATAAGACAAGGTTCTGTGAGACATCCTGTGAAAGGAAAGAAAAACATTCCCCTTTCTGTGAGGGAACTGGACAAGTCTATGGCCATACAGGAACAAGCCAGTCCAGAAGAGCATTTCTTCCAGATGTTTGTGGCTTGTGGTTTACATGAGAAGGATGTCTGGAGGTTCCAAGGCCTGCAATATCTCTGCAAGGATCCTACATCCTCGTTCACGGTTCTCCCACCTTACATGCCCTTCTCGGTGGTGCTGGCACGAGCAGTCGTGAAGCTGTGCTGTGATCAAGGACTGAATCTCAGTTGAATTAGACATGGCCAGGAAAAAATAGATCTGGTCAGAAAAAAAGTTAGTTTTAACCTGAATCAAGTCACTGACTTTTTTGGACACTAATATTAAAATCCCCAAAAAGATGGACACATGATCTGGAGGAAGGACAAGGCAGGTGGATTCTCCAGATCCCAATGTCCAAGCTACAATGCTCTGACAAGCTCCCAGAATTACTTATTTATAATACAGTCATAAGAGAATCAACACTATCCCACTAATCCAGTATCTTATCTACCCATTAGAAAGAAAAAGGTCATCTTGAGTTAGAACTTCACCCAAAATGCACTAGGACTCTATAAGTAGCCAGTAGAAGTTGTTACCAATTAAACCAGCCAACAAGCTCTCTTGCTGTTCAGGGTCTTTTTTAAGATTATGAACTTACCTACTAAAAAAATTCCTCACAGTAAGACTCAAAAACTTGATCTTGCCATCCAAGCCACAGTTTAACAGGAATGTTGGCATTTGATGAAACTTTGTAATTGAACATCTGTTCCATATATATATTCCCCATCCCTGGAAGCATTCAAGGCCAAGTTGGATGCAGCCTTGAGCAGCCTGATCTAGTGACATCCTTGCCCATGGTGAGGGGGTTGGAACTAGATGATCATTCAGGTCCTTTCAAACCAAAACCATCCTATGATTCTATGTACATTTGGCAGATGGTTATTCAGCACCATGGGACCATCAGCCTTACTCCTCACTCCTTCACTCAGAGATAGTGCTCTGCTCTCCAGAATACTTTTCCTCTAAATGGATTGTAGTCCTACAGTAAGCCTGTATTCTTGCCACTTGACTCTTGCTAGACTGCTGAAGTTCAAAGGCACCTGTCTAACGGAACCATGACTGCAGGTGCTAGGTTGGAAACTGGGCTTACAACCCTTCTCTGCCTGCTTCAATGGCTCTCCTCCAGCTACATCAGACTTCTTTGCAATTCCAGTTCTCTACAGTTTCCAACCATGAAATCTAGACACAGTGGTAAGTAGATACTAATTTTTTAACTTGCCTTTTTTTGTTGCACAGATATTCTGGATACTTATTCAAAGCATTCTTCAGTCTTCCTGATTTGCAAGTCAAATATGGAAACTCTTTACCCCCTTCTGGTTCCAAACTTGACAGTTTACTCACACCTTTAAAGTCAGCTAAAGCTGAGCAAGTAAAAGGCTACAATGGTCTTCTCCATCAAATTAGTGGGAAAAAAATGAAAAACATGTATTAGTCAGTCTCAGAATTTCTTATTAAATCTGCTGCCCTGTTGATATAAAATGAGCTCTACTGCAAGGGGTTAGCTTAAAAACCTGACAAGAATTGTATGATTTCTAGAATACCAATTTAACACATGCAGCTTTAAAGCATTAAACATGACAGAGACCATATACAAAGGGTGGTAATTGAATTACAATTGATTTATAAAGCAATAAATGAGAGGTCAAATTTTGCTGTCTCAAACTACAGCAGCATTGGCATTAAAGAAGTACGGACTGAAACAGAATGGTTTAAGATGTGTCTAAAATAAAGTTTTTACATTTTACTAGAGGTCAATCTCTTCTTTCATTTTAAATGCAGAAGGCATTCTTAGATAATCTAGCATGACATTCTGATTAATAAAGGCCACTGAATGATCCTCTGGCTGCTGTCTTCAATACTATAAGTCCAAGTCCAGCCCTGAAATAATTTCTAAATATACCCAAGGGACAGAGTCTAAAATTAGTCTAATCATCCACCCAGTAAGACATTCTCCACCATAACTCGGAGTGATAAATTTCAGTTTTTTCAAAACTGTATGGACTTAAAAAAACTCCAAAACCAAACAATTAAAGGAGAATATAAATAAAGTATGACCAAAGGCTACACATCCTCATGGCAATAGGCATTCTGGTTGTGAACGTTGCTGGAGACCTTCAGGCTAAGTGCCATGTTTTTTAACTATAGAACATCTATGCTCTCATGTTTTCTCCAGAGGAAAAAAGGAGGAGATCCGTGAACATCTTCCCTCCAACAAAGGGAGCAATTCTATGACAAGATAATCAAAGCTGGTTGCTCTTGGATGAAAGGAAGAAACTGTCTGTAAAAAGGGACAAGAAAAAAACTGAGGTCCAAAGTCAGTAGAGGGATTTGGGAATGCTAAAAGCATGAAGAGCATGTTGAAGAGATCAAAGAAATCTTCAAAGCCTAGCTAGGACATCAAACTTTCTGACTGCTTATCCATATGAGACCCCCATAATTTAGAGGTTTGCTCACAAAGGCGCTAAATTAAAAAGATTAGAACCAGACAAGCAATTCAAGCTTATATCTGAGTCCTTTCACTTTGGCAAATGACCAGCCTAAAAGCAGGCTTAAGTGAGGAATCCTACTCAGAGGCAGAAGACAGGCAGAGCACAGACTTGGGTGAAGAAGCCCTGCTGTTTCACCAAATGTACAAGCTGGAGCCAGACCTCCTCACAGACACACACACAGAGCTGACAGCAATCCAAATGCAAGTAAAGTGTTGTGTGGCCCAGCCCGGCAGTAGCAACGTAAAGTAAACTGAACAGCCTATTGTGTCTTCTGACTGCTGCAGGTGCATAGTGACAACCAAAGGAATTGGAAGCTTGTATTTGAAGCTTGTGGCAGACCAACAAAGGGTAGATTTCAGTGTCTTCCAGAACAATGAACTCAGAGCAGGAACTCAGTGTTAATATTATTAACGATACCACCCACTGTACATCATAACATCCACAAGTGGGTAGGACACTTGACAGCTGCTGATGAAATCATCCACCATTACCAAATGACTACTGAGTGGACCCTAGAACACAGGCAGGCAACCTCCCTATGTTGTCAAAACAACTTTCTGTGCTTAGTCAAATTAAAAATGCAAGGAATCAAACAATAAAAATGATGCATTTAATGAATAAATTTAAAAAGCAATATAAAATTATTATGGCTCTGAAAGTAGCAGAATCCAAAGGAAGGCATCATTCTGATCATTCTGAAAAAATCCAGTATATTCAGGCACCAAGACTTGAACACACGTAAAAGGACAAGAGACTCAAATCAGCTAAAAAGCAATCAATGTATCAGAATACTTTTGGGAAAAGAGTCTTGACTTATCATTATGGAAAATAACAGTGGATATTAAACTTCCAAGTATGACAATGAAGCCTTTTATGATTTCAAGTAACAAGATGATTAAAGAAAAAAATAAAAGCAGAGGAAAAGTAAATCTCAGGAAAACCTAAAACCTTGCAAGTGCCACCCTCAAAACTGGTATCACAATATTCCAGCCCAACTGAGAGGGGAATTGGTGGCAATCTTGCATATCAGTGAAATTGAATGAGGCCACCTGAGACTCTCCATCTTCCCTCTGAAAAATTCAACTAATTCCTTCAATACAACAGTTATCTGAAGGAACAAATGTAGGTAAGAAAACAGCAACTAGGGTCATGGCAAACTAAGTGGCAATGAAGTTTCATGTTTTGTGAAAACAAAAAAAATGTGTCTCTTCATTGGCCTCTGCCAATATGTGGCAAGAAGCAGAGCTCCCTGTCCCAGCTGACAACAGCTTCATTTAAATGAGGAAAACCAGGCTAAAAAGGAAATGCATTTTGTAATTCAGAACGTAGTTTTCAACTTTCAATGGCAACAAATAGAAAAACAAGCTAATGGTAGAGTTTAGAGTGTGAATTAGTAGCTTTTTATGCTGAAAGACTGGCTGAATTCATCATGTCAACAACATAAGGGTTTCAAGCATGACTAATGTGAATGTCAATCTAGTTTCAGTGAAATTATAATAATAATAATAGAAAACTCCCTTACCTTTGAAGAGAATGCAAAATTGCTATTTTCCTCAAAGATTTCCAAAATAGCATCGTATCTCCAGCAAATGAGAATGTAATGCAATCTTTTATGGCTGAACAAAAGGCATTTATTGGAATATGGCTATGAGTTGTCTCTAGATAACCTGAGGATCTCTATGTCTTCCAAACCATAAATCCTGGTATCTTCTTACCAGGATGGGATAGTTAAGCATACTTATTTCCACAGCTGACCATTAAGATGAAGCATGTCTCTTCTAGTCATAAATTATTAAGATACAGTCAGAAGTAGCAAAGCTAGTGTCAGTATATCAGATAAATTTAAGATGCAGAGCATAAATAAGGTAGGCAAAGCTGTCACGTCATCAAATGTGTGTCTTCAGGCATGGGCAGAAATTTGCTCCATACTTGAACCTGTACGAGGCCCAAACTCAGCAATATCCCACAGACACATCTCGAGGCAGGGAACATCTTGGAGAAGAGGTTGCTCCAAAGAAGGTAACATAAAATCCTACAAAATCTTGAAGAAGGATCACTGAAAATCCAGGTAATACACATACAATTTCGATACTGACAAAGTATCCCAGTGTTTCTACTCGCTCGTATTTACCCAAACTAACTGTAAGTATCTAGAAACACCATCCATTCGTCTGTACTTCATCAGCTTGTCTATGAGGATGATAAAAGTCTAGCTGAAGCCAAGATAAAAAATACCCCCTACTCTTCCCTCATCCATCACCTCCTCATAGAAGATTATCAAGTTGATTAAGCTTGATTTGCCCTGCATAAATTCATGCTCACTACTTCCAGTCACTTCCCCCTTTTTCCTATGTTTGGAAATGGTTTCCAGGATTATTTGCTCCATCAGCTTCCCAGATGTCAAGTGAGGCTGACTATGCTGTAGGCCTCAAATCCTCCTTGTTGCCTGTCTTGAATGAGTGACATTTACATTTTTTGAGCCCCTAGAAGCCTCCCTCAATCACCATGACCTGAGATTATCAGCCCTTTCTCTTCCTAGCAGTCCTTGAACCTCGAAGATGATCCCATGGTCATACACCCCCAAATATCTGGTGTCAACAGCAGTTCTGCAGCCAGTTGTTAGATTTCAAGATTTCCTGAAGCCCTTGCGCCTCAGGAACAGGATCAAGGAGAGACCACCTGTGCCCCCATGCCCTTGAAAATCACACCAGAGCCCTGCAGTCATGCTTTATACACTCCAGATCTCTTCTGGCAGAGAGTGGGGCCAGAGTCCTAAGACCAGAGAAGCCTCTGAAGTCTCTCCACATCCTGGATCTGAGTTCCAAGCAAGTGGCAAACTGTCTAGGTAGCAGACCAAGTCAGACAACATGGGCCTCCATCCTGCATAGCAGGGAATCATCCACAGCTATCCCTTGCCACTTTCTCCTGATCCCATACAGCTCCCAGCCCCTCATCTGCAGCCAGGGCACTGAATCTGCTCTGTAGATACAGATCCATGGGCAGCCAGGAATTTTCCTTCATTGTCAGAAGTCCCAGGCTCCCTCCTGTACAAGTTCCTGCATCCTTCAGCTGGGTGCTGGGAGCTGTGGTCAAGTCCTGGCTCTCACACTGGCCACTCTCCAGTACCACTGTAAGGATCCTCCACCCTCCCTCTTCAGAAGGCAGCTGGAGGAAGAGCCCCAAAACCACTCTGCGGAGGGACAGCTGGCAGAGCTCCTTAGACCTCACAGAGCTTTTTCTAGAAGTCAAAGCCCCTTGTAGGTACCTTCGGATGAAGGAGTCAGTAGAGCGTTTCATAGCATCCCCAGAAGTCCTCCAACAATCCCAGAAGTTCTGAAAGAACATATCACCTCTTTTCTTGGCAAAAGATTTAATTTCCCCTAAAACTTCTTCCAGGAAAATTAACTTTCAATGACTGTAAAGAAACTTGCAACAAAGACTAAATACAATGTGTGTAACTTTGCACTGCAGGTGCAAAGTTGAATTCTAGAATCTTCTTTCTCTACTTTATATTTTGCAGTCTTTGGACTCACTGAAACGTTAATCAAAGGCAAAGCAAAATGCAGGAATATTTTAGAAGTAGACTATTTTCAAAAGATCACTTAAACACAAAAGTGCAAACATTTATGCATGTTTAAGTTCATGCACACAGATGACTTCAAAGACAATGGGACTAATGTGTGTGAAAACAAATATCGGCCAAGAGTTTGTGATGTTGGGGATCCAGTCTAATGTTGGGAGAAATGCTCTGTTAAAATAAAATCAATTTCAGTGTAAATTACAGTTTTACACTGAAACAGAAAAATCCATTGTGCAGCTAACAGGTTAATTTTTAGCTGAAGTCTTTCCTAAAACTGTTATAAATGAAATTATTATTTTACACCATATGTAAAAGACAGAAGGCTGCAGTTAATAAATAGCATTTCTCGTTCTATTTTCCAAGACTCCCAGGGGAAGACTTTGGCCTCTTCAAAGGGAGTAAAATCCATGCAAGGCAAAAAGTGAAAAGAAAGCAGTATCTTTCATTTTATGCTTCCCCATTTTTGCCTAACATTTAGCAAAAAATAGAAAAATCTATTAAATATAGGCAACTAAATACATGGTCTCTGAATATGCAGTTTCTGGTTTAAGCTTTGATAAAATGTACATAGAAATTATCCACCAAATAATAAATTGCCACAAACATATATATTGATGAACATATGTATTTTCTTCCCAAAATATGTGATTTTTTAATTAAAATATTGATACTGAAAAGACAGTATTTGCAAGAAAACATAGTCATAATTCAGAATCTTTCTACACATTTAAGAATTTTAGTTATTGAAGATATGATACTGTAATACAGAACTCTATTTGAAAAGGCTCTTCTTATAACATTATCTCTTTGAAAGACTTTTGGTGAGGCACCCACTTTTCTTCATGTCCTTATTACATCAAATAGACAGATTTGAATGACTAAAGAAAAAATCCAGCTCTTTCTGCAGATTCCCCAGCAACCTTAGTACCACTGTTTCCTTGCTCTGAGCACATCTTTTTACAGCCTGAATGTATTCTCAATATAGATTTTTAGTTTGGTTTCCTACAGGAGGCAAACTTACGCTGTCATATCTAATATCACTTTTGGTCTCTTAACAACAAATCTGAACTCAGATCAAGCCTAAAAAAAATTGCCACAGTGGTAAAGGTGCCAAAACTTCCTAGGAGTGTCATGAAAAAAAGACATGGAAATAGAAAAGATCAGAACAGTGTCTCAGTATTGTATTGAAAAATACACAGTTAAAACCAGCACATGCCAGCAGAGCCATTATTACTGTAGCAATGCAGTTGTAACTGCATATTTGTATTACCTGAAATCTAAGAGACTGTATGAAGACATTGCACCCCAAGTAAATTAGGTTATTAAAAATGGCTGTATACAGACCAGATACACTACAGCAGTTCAAGTCAGATGCTTTAAGTAGAGCCTCACAGTGTCAAGGAAAATCTCACTGGTCCTCTTCCACAGAGACGTTCTTGCAGCCACTCTCCACTGCACTATGTTAACAGTTTGATGAAGACTTGTGTTTGGTGTGGGAGTCCAAAGGTGACCAGGGCAGGGCTCGGCAGGGCACCGCTCCCCTGGCTACCCAAGAACAGCTCTCTGGGGACTCAGGGGCCTGGGCTCAGGGACTGCATTTCTTCCACCAGCTCCCTTTTGACAAAGTGATTATGCTCAGTAACACAACTGTAAATTAAAAAAAGATGGTCACCACACACTGGTGTAATTTTGTGGTCTTCTGATGGGGCAAAGGATATCCCAACAGTGTGACAGGCTGTTTCAGTGTTTTCTCTGGCTGAGGTGCAAACGGGCCTCAAAATTAACATTCCATAAACTCCTCATTGAACTTGGATACTTCCCATCTTCACTACAAGTACCATACAGTATCATTCTGTTTGCAGATTTAGTATATTGCGTATGTCAGGCAAACATTCCAAACTCCTTGTGAGTATAGTCTCCTGTCAGGAAATTTTTGCCCTTCAAGGGTGATAGTAGTACAATCCAATTATCTCTCAAGGCTCAGGTATTTAATACTCAGGAAAATCTAACATTGAAGTTAAAAACAAAAAAGTTCATATACAGAAACAATCATAATTCAATCTAGCCTTGAGTAGAAAGAATACGGAAAAACTGTCTTTTACAGTTTGCTTAATATAATCTGGAATTAAAATGTTGTAATTGAAAATATATGAAGAGCACATAATTTTCCAATAGCATCCGTGATTTTCTGGGACTTGTTAAGGCTGGTTCTCATATAAATCTGAAATGCTAAATCTCAAATTCCTGAAACATCTTATCTTGAGCACTCAGGTGAACTGATCATCCCTTGAATGGGATGTCTTTTTAAGAATGAGCAACAGACTGGCTTACTTTGGAGGCACTGACATTTTGAGCTAGTTTGATTTGGAGAAGGGAAACACAAGGTGAAAGCTCTATCCCTTTATATCTGGCTTTCAGACCCAAGGACTGAGAGCATAATTTTTTCACATGGAAGTAAAACCTGAAAGCAAAGAAGGTGAACTGAGCCCTGACAGTTGATAGCTTTTCTTTTTCATTCACACTGAAGAGCACCTAGCATTTCACAGCTTATGAACTGATAAATCCTTTTCCTTAACTCTGAAAGGATAATTCTCCAATGTTTGTGCTATTACCTCACAAAGATAAAACAGTTCTTTCATACGTACCACAATAATAAGAAATTTTAACATATTTTTAATTGTAATATTATAATACCAGGGGTTTTTTTTATGGACTTGTTCAGAATGGTTTAATTGTTGACTGCTTCTTTTTTATATTCCTTTCCAATTAACTGAAAGATTTGATAGGTAACTTATAAACCTACACATGAAAAATGTTATCTATACTCAGTGGTCTGCAGATAGAGAGAAAATACACTTGAATACTTCTGTTTGCAACCACTTAAATTACTGAGAACCAAGCAGGTGAGCAATATAGCACAAAGATCCAGAAACAGCAATGAGGAATGGGTGACTATATTATCTTTATTTATTAATTTAATATACACAATATAAGTAAGCAAGGATTGGATGAACGAGTAGCAAGAGGAAATACTCCTTAAAGATGCCCAAGAACACTGATTTGAAAAATCAAATCAAGGTTCAGAGAGCAGACAATGTTAAAAGCTTCAAAAGCAAACAAAACCGAAGAATATCTGAACAGAGAGCAAACAACAAACTAAAGAGGAGGAAGCATCCTTGGAAACTGCATCTAGATTAGAGTATGTAGTTACAGGATTTGCAGCTTGATAAAGCAATTGATTATAGCAGTGGATTAATTTTAAGTCATGAGTGAACACCAGGATCTGAAAAAGAGACAGTGATTTTCTTTGGCAATCTTCTGCTCAGAAGTTTTAAGTTACAGATTCACCCACTTAATGATCAGGGCAAAACTAAAAAGGCCCTTGATCTATGGATTTATCACAAAAGAGCCTTCCTAAATACATCAAACAATGACGACAATATTTATTATTGTGTTAATTTTCAGACTCAATAAACAAACAATTATAACACCTTAAATTTAAAATTTTAAACATAACTTTAACAGCCAAATGCCTAATATATTTTCAGAAAGAATACTGAAAATTTGAAAATATCACAAGCCAAAAGCTAAGAAACTCTGAAGAAAAGGAAGTTGAAGTTCTAGGCCAACTTTATTCATGGTGTCTAATTATATATAAAATATATTCAGTGAATCATGTATTCATATAAGCACTATCATCAAAGCATCCAAAAACTGATTCCTTCATCACCTGTTTCATTTAACACAACTGCGTTCTGTCCTTTTCTTGAATGTTTACACATAAAGATTGGCATCTGTGATCACACAGTACTTCCCGAAGATCCAGTTTTCCCTCAACAAGACCATCTGTGAGGCCCAGCACAGTGGGATTTATCATTCAGAGTGAATCAAGACAGCTGCATACATAATTACCTTTATTACAGAAGAACAATTATAATTCTGTTGATCAAAGCTGCAAATACAGATAGCTCGAAGGAACTTTACTTAAATGATACAAAACTTTTCATCATCTGTTATAGAAATCTGACAACTTCACCAGCTCACTCAGGTTAAATTCCTAAGCATACTTCACAAGCTTTAAGACACCAAATTGTTTTCAGATGCTTATTATTTCTTCACTTCAAATGGCAAGACTGTGCTTTATGTGACCTGGTCAACCTCCCCAGTGATGATCACCATCTGTTCCTATCTTTTGATTTTTCAAAGCAGCTTCAATTTTTCATAGCTCCACAAACAAAAATTATGAACATGAAGAAGAAAAGGAAACCGCCACATTATATCAAACTATGTGAATGGTTTTTTATTAGTTTGTGGAGGATCACTGTGAGCCCTGTATGCAGTTTTGGGCATTGCAATATAAAAACGACATGAAGTTATTAGAGTGTGTCCAAAGGAGAGCTATGAAGATGGTGAAGGGCCTTGAGGGGAAGCCTTAAGAGGAGCAGCTGAGGTTGCTCGGTCTGTTTAGCCTGGAGGAGACTGACAGGAAACCTCATTGCAGTCTACAACTTCATCATGAGAGGAAAAGAAGGGGCAGACACTGATTTCACCACTCTTGTGACCAGTGACAGGACTCGAGGAAATGGCATGAAGCTGAATCAGGGGAGGTTTAGGTTGGATATCAGGAAAAGATTCTTCACTCAGAGGGTGGCTGGGCACTGGAACAGCTCCCCAGGGAAGTGGTTACAGCACCAGCCTGACAGAGTTCAAGAAGTGTTTGGACAACACTCTCAGGCACAGGGTGTGACTCTCGGGGATGTCCTGTGCAGGGCCAGGGGCTTCACTCAATGATCCTGATGGGGCCCTTCCAACTCAGCATACTCTATGAAACGTCCTTCACACAGCTGACAAAGGAGCCTTTCTGGAGCGCTGCCCTGCTAGACCTGCTGGTTATGAACAAAGAGCTGGTGGGAGAGGTGGTGGTGGGAGGCTGTCTTGGGCATAGTCACCACAAAATGACAGTTTTCAGTTCTTGGTGAGGTAAGGAAGGGGGTCAACAAAACCTCTACCTTGGACTTCCAGAGGGTTGACAACAAGGGGATTTACCTCAGCCAGCAGGGGTTTAGGAAATGCAGGTCAACCCACTGATCTCCTTTATAACCAGGTAACCAGCCTAGTGGATGAGGGAAACTGTGGATGTGTCTACCTGGATACCAGTAAAGTCTTCAGTACTGCTTCCCACACACCATTTTGCTGGTGAAGCTGGCAGACCGTGGCCTGGACAGGTGCACCCATCGATGGGTTAAAAACTGTTTGGATGTCTGGGCCCAGAGAGTGATGGTGAATAGAGTTACATCCAGTTGGTGACTGGTCACTAGTGCGGTTCACCAAGGCTCAGTATTGGGGCCAGTCCTGTTAATACCTTTATCAATGATTTTGACGAGGGAATCCAGTCCACCCTCAGTCAGTTTGCAGACACACCAAGTTGGGTGAGAATGTCGATCTACCGAAGGACAGATCCACCCTCCCTTGCAGAGGGATCTGGACAAGCTGGATCAATGGTCCAAGGCCACTTATACGGGATTCAACAAAGCGAAGTGCCAAGTCCTACCCTTGGGTCACAACAACCCCATACAGTGCTATAGGCTTTGGGAAGAGCAGCTGGAAAGTGGCCCAGCTAAAAAGGACCTGGGGCTGCTGGTTGGAAGTGGCTGAACATGACCCAGTGTGTGCCCAGGTGGTCAAGAAGGCCAATGGCATCCCAGCCTGTATCAGTGTGGCCAGCAGGACCAGGGCAGTGATTGTCCCCCTGAACTTGGCATCAGTGAAGCCACACCTCGAGTATCAGGTTCATTTTCGGTCCCCTCACTACAAGAAAGGCATTTTTTGTGCTGTGGATCATTGCTGCTTCTCATACATTTGACTCTTACATACTTATAGAGCCAAATTAGATCTGATCACTTTTGCTATGTAAAAATTTAAAAACCTAGTAAGGATGCATTCAACTATGTAGAGTGACACATCTTGGCAAGGCAAAAAAGTGAAAAAATAGACTCCAGATTATAAAACTTTGTTAAGCATTTTATGAGGGTTTTCTAGTCTGGTTTATCTGCAGTAACTAGAAGAGGAAAACATAATGCCAAAAAATGGCAATGGTAAACAATATTCTTCTCATTCACTTGTGGAAAAAAAATTAGATAAAATTTTAGTTTGTGCCTAATCAAAACATATATCTCCTAAGCTTTTTAACTAAAATACTCTGCATTCTGCAAAAATTATTGAGGAGTAAACTTGCAAAATTTCATTTGACATGGGTAAAGTGTCTTGCTTCATGTTTGGACCAATCAAGGTAATTATGTAATTTTTGCTTGTTTACACTTCCTCACCACTGAAAAAACCTCTTCAGTTTTAATCACACTTTTTTAAAAAATGAAGACATAGGAAAAAAAATTAAGGACTTTATCCCCATTTCTTTTTACTGACTTCAGTTTACACAGATGTACTGCATGAAAAATCATGCCAGATAGCATGACCTAACATGTTTTGACAATATGCAAATGTATTCAAATATATGTATTATGCAAATAATCCCTATACTTCAGGAAGTCTAGACATATTCCTACAGGATCACTAACTACTGGAAACAATATTTGAGCAAATATGTAAATCTGATTCATTCTGCAAAATATACTATAGAACACATACAATGTCTAGAGTTCAGGCAGTATTATTCTAAAAATTGCCTTATGACTACATCTGATGTACATGCTATACAACTGATAAAGAAACATGGAACGGGGAAAGTAAGAAACACTTGTAGTCTAACAGAAATGCCATTGCTGAGAGACCAACTTTACTTGATCATGTTTAAATAAAAAGAATCCTTTTATAGGCTACAGAACATTAAACTTTGCTAATCTCTTAGAATTTGCTTTATTCACTTACCTACATTGTTACAAAAGAGGAAAGCTAGTTCAGAGAAACCTACAAGCCAATCTGTAGTCAGACCTTCTCCTGACAACAAAAGTAAGTAAGATTCAGAACCTCTTTTCCACTGTTTAAAGATGCATAACAACTTTTGTCCCTTTTTAATGGAGAATTCAAGTAATGCTGTTAATGGTGAAGTACAAAACATAAGAAAATAGCTTTTTCAATCAATTGTTCTAATTCTATTTCATATCATTCTATTAGAGGTTTTATGCTCTTTAAAATTTTATGACTTTATTTTTAAGTGTCTTGAATTGCAAAGGAGAAACTGCTTCAAGACCAGAAATAGAAATCTGAATATGAGAGAAATAAAACTGTCTGGTTTCCTTGAAATTTGGCTGAAAATGCATGGACAGAAACTGTACACCTACACATTTACTCTGCATATACAATGACCATGTTTACAGTCAACCAACCATTAATTTAGCAAACTGATCATTGGTGCAGGAGTTTCTTAGCAAAATATCATTAAGTTAAAAAAGCAAACCGCATACATTTTGGCATGCATGCTTGCATGTCTGACCTTTTAAATATCAGGCCTATTTTTACTGTGATTTATATATCATGTAGATGATCCTTTGGTACTGGAGTAGAATCTTAATGACTGAAGCTCACTCAAGGCTGGTTTACGTACATTTAGTGCTCACCTGGCAGGATTTGGCACACACAGGTGAATGTTTTTGCTGGTACACAAAATGATCAGTGACAAAGGGACTCAAAAGGCTACAAAAGAGCACATGAACCATACACATTCAAATAACCAGTAGGCCAGAGTATAAAAATAAGGTCGAAACATTCCAAAACATACAGCTGACTTGCATGGGTTAAAATCTATCTGGCTGCAAAAATTAATACACTGACATCTGGCCAGGGCCAGGTCCAATACAATCTTGATTTCAGCTCCTGTTCGCTACAAAGGTGTGCAAACCTTAAAAAATCATTGTTCTGGGGATTGTATAGCCTTGCCCAGGAAGCAACAGCACAGAAATTGGGCAGAGTCTGGGGAAATTAGTCACTGGTTTTGTAGAAATATAAATGTGACTTCAGCAGCAGCAGCAGCAGCAGTTGCAAGAGATTAGGGAGGTATATCAGTCTTTACAAGAGGTCCATAGCACAGAACATCTCAATCATAAGAACGCCTGTGCCAGCAAAATAGCTACTCTTTAGAATACAAACAGCACTGCTGAGGGACAACCAATTTCTCTACCTTTCCCAAGACCTAACCATGATGCTGGTACAAATCACTCACAAGAGTTTTGGAGGGTCAAGGGGGTAAGGAAAGAAAAATGAAGTGCAGTAAAAATTTCAGGCAACAGATATGAAGCTAGCAGCATGGACTGATTTTAGGATGGGCAGGCAGCTTAAACCTACAGAGAATGGGGGGGGGGAAGGGAGTGGCTTTGGAAACCACTCTTAAATACCCCGGATGAAATTCCAAAGATCTTTCAGGAAAAATATATTTCCCTTCCACCTTGGAGGAAGAAACATAGGAAATCCAAAAAAAGTTATCAGAATATACTGGAATTCTTATATAGTAAGCCTATACAAAGCAGGATATTGAAATACACCAGACCAAGATCTAAGCAGGACACCACCACTATCTGTGCACAAGCTGCAAAGGGATACATACTTAGTTATACTACAAACATCTCACATTCAGCCTTAAAAAGCTGAGGGACAGAGCAGATCTTTTGGTGAGACTGATGTATGATGCTAGTGTTATGCTGGTTAAACACTCTACTATTACAAGTTGAAATATTTCATTCTAGTGTAAACCACTACTATACTGCATCTTTCCCCCCACCCTATTCCCATTTACTCCTCCTTCTTAGGGCAAGAAAAGTAAATTTATGATTATTAGCAACTATATAGATAATTTATACCTGATTTGCCCCTAACATTATCATTGGTACCGGCAATTTCATCATGAAACATAACCCTAGTCAGTTTCATCTCTGAGGTAAAGCAAGGTAAAAATAAGTTAACTTGAACAGCTGTTTTTATTTCAGAGTATAAAAATATGAAGCTTACACTTCACAATCAGCAGCCAATTATTGCAGACAGAAAAGTAGGCTCTTCCGTGACATCTGAACTGTTAAAACTGTTAGTCAGACCATTTATTCCAGTGCATTACCTCTTTAGAGAAAAGTAGTTTTTCTTTGACCAATACATCTAGAAAACCATATAAAGAATTTCAAGTAGTCAAAAGGAATACTGAACTTTCTTTCCTATTTCTATTTAGCCAATGGAACAATAATCCCAGCAAAAAAATCTCATTATTAAAACCACAAGTGACAAATGTCTAGCTTTCTTGAAAAAAAATCTTGCTATTTTAGGAAGCACTGTTACTCATTTGTGCTGTATTATTGATAGGTAATTAATAAACCCCCTGAGTAATACATAATGCCAAATATTCCCAGATCAACAGCACACAGGTTCATTTGTGACATTTAAAGTAACTGTATATTGTACTATGTATTAGACAGGGGAAAAGTAGTCTTCACAGAATAGCTACCAATAATCTTGCACAACAACACAACAATATATAACACTAAACCTCAAACATCGATTATGGCACAGAGCTTAAAAACCCATACAGCTTCTGCAGAAGTAATACAATATCATCTCTCTACAGACCTCAAGAGATCCTCCAAAATCCAAGGACTGCAACATTGCCAGTCCTGTGAGCAACAACATTATCAAGTTCCCCTGGCCCCTAAAATACAGGCCTAAAAATCATGAGATTTAAAGGTAAGAATCAACACTATCCTTTATCTTCCCATGAAAGTTTACAATTCTTTTTCCACAATACCAAGGCTTATTTATTTTCTAGAGAAGCTTGGCTTCTCAGAAAGTAATCTTATTTCATAGCTGGAGCTCTAAGAAAAACACTGAATATTGGTATGTGATACTGTGAAAGCATGTAACAGAATGTGGCACACAGCTGACTATTTACCCATCACCCACCTACCACACATCCTCGGAGGTATAACCAGATGGGCCCTTTCAATGAAAAACACTGCATGTTCCCATGAACAAATATCACCCCTGCATAATTTCACGACATATGACTCAATTATACACACCTCTACTGGAAGGATTCCTGTGGCAGCATGGCCATTAGGAAATACTTTCGTATGCACTTAGCTTGCAGCACTAGCAGGTATAACAGATATCAGTTTAGAGTGGGCAATCCCCTACAGGGCAGGAAGGTCAATGCTCCATCTCTAGCGCTAACCCCTTCCCTCATGGAACTACTGCTGCAAGTTCAATGTGGACATTACCTGGGGGGAAAGACAGCAAGCAAAGATGATACTGTCATGCCTCTTCCAGTACCTGTGCATTTCCACACTTCATGGCCAGGAGAAATATAGTTCAGAGTTTTCCATCTGTCACCTGGGATGCTGCGGGTGGAGGAATGGGGGTGGGGAGTCAGGAAGGAGAAGGACAGGACAGAGAGAAGGAGAAGGAGGAGAATGAAGGAAGAGAGTTCTGTGGGGAAAGATCTCCGGAAAATGTACCCAGTCATTACTTTTCTTAGAGTGTCTCAAATTGGAGTAGCAATTCTTACACAGATCTGCTGCCTGTTGATTTGTAGGCCTTGGTTTTGCAAGTGGACATGTGCAATATGGTACTTACATGTAAAAGATAGTCAGGAATTTCAGATAAATTATTTTAGACACAAATGTTGTAAGATAGTGAATCAAATTTTTAGCAATTACTACTTAAAGTATGGATTATTTTCAAATCATATATTTGACTAGTCTTTGAAATAAAAAGATTCTAAATAAATGTTAGCGTTGAAATTTCACCATTAATTTCCAAACATATTTAGAAAATCCGGATGAATTTCCCCTATCTGTATTGATCAAGTGTGTGCTTTCCACAAGCTAACTCATCCAGACATATTTTTTTAACCACTAAGCCAAGGGGATCTGTACAATTCAGACTCCAAGGAATAATATAGCCAGTTTAACAAGTGACCAGCTCAGCTAGCAATATACAACAGGGCTCAGTTAGATGAAGTAGATGTCATTTATTCAGTGACCTTATTTATTTTTTACATGGTTTGTTAATAATTAATCAAGTGTGCATCCTCTAGCTACAACTGATAAGAATGCATATGCATTTCCATTATATTCTCTCATTTCAGCATATTACAGCTTAACCATAAAATCTAGCCTTTGGCAGAAACCTGGTGCTCAAGGACTCAAAAGACGTATATAATAAGTTTTTAAATGAAGAAACTAATAAGCTTTAAAAAAAAATTTAGAAGCATATTTAACCAATTTTACACATTTAGGTGTGCAGATCCCAAAACATAAGCATACTAAAATGACAACACTAAAGCCTTTTCCTAAAATTGCAACACAATAAATGAAACTCTTCTGCTTACCCAAATTTAGTACAGAAAATGGTTAGGAAATCTATAATGTTAATGCGCAATCACAGCTGCAAACAAGTGTCTACGTTTTAATACTAACCTCAGCAGTGTAGCATAAAACACAGAAAAAAAACCCACAAGGGATGTTAAGGATCTTGTCCTTACTCACAGCAGTGGGAACAGTCCCCATAGAAGTCTCAGTGTACCTGTACAGCTGGCCAAGGACATTGAGACACATGCTGGGGGGGAAACGGGAAGTGTCTGCATGACATTTGTATTAACAAGTGAGTAGCTCTAGTGGAAACATGCAGGCTTTATCACTGACCGTGAGAACTGGGGACCACATGAAGTAGTTAACGTATTCAAGTTTAGTTTTGCTGTCATTTCCAGGAAATGTACGACCAGGAACCCACATTCCTATCCACAAACACTATGACTCAAAATCAGATTATTTCATTGACTGATGCATGAGCCTCTGCCTATGCATTCCATTTTTACATGCCTGCATCTCTTTAGACTTTAACAGCAACTTTTTAGTTGCAGATGTGAAGTAAATCAGGTTGCCTGGAATCTGTTTACTTCTATCATAGCCTGAAATTTATTCTAAACATCAGGCTTTTTTAAAGGCTTTGAACAAATTCTGTAACACCCAAGTGCAGACCCTTCAATGCAGAGGGTCAGTGAAGAACCAGGTTCCTTGAAGGCCGGCCTCACAGAACTGGGACAGGTAGTGAGACAGATTAGAGAAACATTAAGGCAATTTTTAAAAAAGCAGACTGAAAAGACTGGGGTGGAATCCATCAAACCAATAACGGTTTCTACAAACCAGACTTATATATTACCCTTTCACCCCAAGGGATCCACTGTAGTCATTGAAGATCTAGTAAATACAGTCATGTTACCTAAGATGAAATGCATTTCATGTAGAAGTTAAACAAGTGGATTTCGGCCCTTGTTCTTCCATTGCACCAATCAAAAAGGCAAGTCAAGATGATGAGATCAGTTAGTAAATATCTCCATCAATGATGCCTTGCAATAAACCCTGTAGGGCTTTTTGATTTTTTTTTTCCCTTTCACTTCTCACTTGAAGATTTTTCTGGAGTGTTTATTTCTACTAATCTATTTCAGAATTACTTGACGAATGTTACAAGTAAAAGCTTTATACAGTTAATTCGAGTTGTTTGTGATTATAATTTTTCCATGCTTTTAGAAAAATTTAAAAAAACCCAACAAGACAGTCTTTCCAGGTCTCTTCCATGAAATAGCCATCAGTTCAATTCCACTTCTTGCTTTAGGCCACATTCTGCATTTTCTGTCTGCCATAAAATATGGACAATGTAGTTAAGCTCAGTTTTCCAAAAGTTATCACATGTCCAGCTTTGCCAAAAAATACCCCTAAAGCTTTATCAGAAAAACAGTGCAATTATAAAGTCTGTGTAAACAACACACAGCTGCTGGCTCTTTGAAAAATAGCCAAGAGTTACAAAGTGATAGACTGTAGGAGAAATCAAATTTTAGAAAATAGTCTTTTATTACATTCAATCTTACAAAATTTTAAACTTGAACTCACTTAGGAAAAGATAGCTGTCTAGATATTCTGGCTTCCCTCTGTGTATTTTGTTCTCCAGATGTCTGAAGTTTGATATTTCCAGTCTTCCTTTTTGATGGACCAAAGGAAAGGAGTAACACATATATGATTAGTTCATGTCCATACCACTGATTCCAGCTGCCATGTGGATCAATAAATATTCCAGAGATTTTTAATCCCAGTTGATTTTACTGGTACTCAGAGAAGCAGAGTAAGTAACAGTTATGTGTTTCATTTTCATATGACTATAAAAATTCTCTCTGAAATACCCTCTCTGCTTTCTGACACTTGTCAGCTGCAGGCTAGATCACAAGACACAGCAAAGGTGCTTGGCTGTTTATTCAGCTCTGTATGGCACCTCTGCTTTAAACCTCTGAATTTATCCTTTACTCCTCACAGGTGCTGATGCTGACCTGAAGTTTTGTGGGAGAGGCCTGGGATACTTTACATAGATCTTAAATAGGACTTGAAGTATGTTTCACCTACTTTGATCTTTGCTGGTAATCAACACAGATTGATTCAGACTTATATGTGAGACGACAGCAATCTGGGAAAACATGAAGGGATTACTGAAGCAACTGCAAACAAGAAGCTGGAAAGCAGCGCTGTGCAAAGGGACCTGGGGGTCCTGGTCAATGACAAGTTGGACATGAGTCAGCCCTGGCAGCCAGGAATGGGGGGCATCGGGCACAGCACCGCCAGCAGGGCAAGGGAGGGGATTGTCCCACTCTGATCTGCACTGGGGCAGCCTCACCTTGAATACTGTGTGCAGTTTTCGGTGCCAAAAAATAAGAAAGATATTAAGTTATTAGAGAGCATCCAGAGGAAGGCCTTGGTGAAGGACCTTGAGAGGAAGCCATATCGGGAGTGGCTGAGGTCACTTGGTCTGTTCAGCCTGAAGAGAAGATTGAGAGGAGACCTCACTGCAGTCTTCAACATCCTCATGAAGGAAGGTGGAGGGGCAGGTACTGATCTCTTCACTCTCATGACCAGTGACAGGATTCAAAGGAACATCCTGAATTTGTATCAGGGGAGGTTTAGGTTGGACTTCAGGAAAAGATTTTTCACCCTGAGGGTGGTTGGGCACTGGAACAGACTTCCCAAGGAAGTGGTCACAGCACCAAGCCTGCCAGAGTTCAAGAAGTGTTTTGACAAGCGCTGTCAGGCACATGGTGTGACTCTTGATGGGTCCTGTGCAGGGCCAGGAGTTGGATTCAATGATCCTGATGGTGTATTCTGACTCAGCATATTCTCTGATTCTCTTCTGAGATTTTGCAGCACTAGTTATCAGACATTCATAACCAACTAGCATTATTTTTCTAATACCTAGTTTATTCTTCTGATCCCTCATTTCCCTAGTTAGAGGCCAATTAAGCTATAGATCTGCTGCCAAGTGTAATGTTTCTCGTCTTGCTCTATCTGATAATATGAAAGAAACAATTCTTGTATGCTGGACACTCACCACAGGCAACAATCAGACTGCAAACCACACCCTGAGGGCTAGGTTGATTACATATGCCCTTTACTAACTTTTTATAAGCAGAGATTCAGGTAATACACTGCTTTTTTTCCCAGGCTAATCTTCCACATATAAAGCTTCAGACATAGCTTATTTATTGTTCCATTAAGCTCAGGCCCATTTACAGACTGCACTCAAGTGAGCTCCTTCCTCCTCTGCCTCACTAGCAGAGCCTAACCATAGGCAAGGAACCTCCAGCATTCTCCTTCCACTGCTGCCAGAAATAGTCTGCTCCCAGCAGAGAAAGCTTCCTGGACTCCAAACACAATGCTCAGGTTGCCACTGACCTGCCTTTCCTCCAAAGTGTGCCCTAAGTTTCATGCTTTCAGCCTGCCACTCACCTTTATACATAGCACTGCTCTGACATAACTTGAAGCGCTCTGGTTTCCTTTATTTTCCTCTCCCGGCTTGTCAGGCAGACAGCAGCTCTGTGCCAGCCAGGAGACCCCAGCATCCACTGGACCACCTGCACCCAGCACAGAATGGACTCCCCTGTCCAGCTCCAGAATGGGGAAGGGGAGCCACTTGTGCTCTCTCAGCAGTTCCCAGAGCACCTTCTCCCACTTTCCAAAGAGCCATACAGACAGAAGGTAAAAAAACCCCAACATAAGGTTCCATGGCACTTATCTGGCCACTTCCCTTCAATTCATTAGCAACTAACAAAGTATTTCCACACATCTATGTTTAAATGCAGGCAGCAACCTGAAATGAGCTCTTTCAAAATAAGCTTTTGAGAAAGACACCATCAAATGTTCTATTAAAATGTAAATTTATCATCTCTATTATACATCTTTCTTCCATTAATTTTATAATTTGATCATGGTTTGTTTGCTCTGGTTTCTTTCTTAAAAAACCTATGCCAGTACTGGCTCAGCTATCCTTTAATTATCTATATGAATGACAGTGCCCTTAAAGACATTAGTACTTGTTTTGATAGTTTATTAGGGACTGAATTAACCATCCACTGAAAACAGCACAGAAAGCTGTGTGTAGTAATCATGTACCTTACACTTAAAAAGTGGACAATGAATTAGCCTGAGTTGATGCTATATATTTTCCATACCTCTGAAAGCCTCAGTAAGTGTTCTAAGCATTTTTGCTTGCACAACAGACCCCGAAACTCCTAAAATCAATAAGCCTCCCCAAATTTCACAATGTTGTGAAAAGTTTTACAACCAACATTAGTGATGCCTAGTTACAGTGGTGATATACTAAAATTGCTTTTTACAAAAACAACAAACCAAGAGAAAAAAACTCTTCAGCAACAACACAAAAAGCTGTTCAAGATTAAATCTGGATAGGCTTAAATTTCATAAATAGATATAAAACAGTGAAACATTACAAGTGTACTGACAGTTTTACTTGTAAAAACTTTTGCATTATATTACTGAAAAATAATAAAAATACATAGTATGAATTAAAATCAACAGTTCTCACCATGAAGCTGCAAAGTTTGTCTATGTAAAAGAGAGGAAAAATACAGGGTTTATGATAGAATATTCACGTATCATCCTTCGCTGTCTCTTGGAAGATCCACGGAAACAGGAAAGCAGAAAAACGATCAGCTGTACTTTCCACGTCATACTTCCTTTTTAGAGGTGTAATACAAAAGCTGTCTACTGGAGATCTTAGCTGGAATAACTGATCAGAGCTTTGTTCATTGCTAGTTATCAGTATATCCTTTCACAGGACTTTAACTTATAGATTTCACACCAGATTTCACAGACAGAAGAGAACAGAAGGTTTTCTCCAAGGCTTAGTAAATCCTTGGGTTTTGATCAAACATAAAATTGTGAGTTAACAAAGTACTCGTAGACACGGTTTTTATAAAAGCTTATAAAGCAAACATGCAAACCCAAGGCCTGACTTGCACTACCACGAGTTAGAAATTTCTTCATTTCTATCTAAGCATAGTATCAATATTTTCAGAGCTGCAATTTAGAGTCAAAAAGTTTCAACTCCTTTATTCAATTTGTGCTTTAATTTGATCGATAATTTATTATCAGCTGAAAACTAAACACAACTTACTAATAGTATATAAACAACATTCTGCCTTAATAGTGTCAAAGCTAAACAAGATAACAATTAGGAAATCCTGATTTTTTCTAACCATCAAATTCTAGGCCAGAATTAACTCTTTAGATCAGGGAGGCCAGATTAACAATTTTGAAGAAAATATCTGCAGCAGACTTCATTAGCATCAAAATAAAAAATACTGTATTACTGAAACAGAAACACATCCAGATCCAAGGCAAGCTACAAGGCACCCACAGCAGAGAGCTTAAAGGAGGACAGAACACAAAATCTAAGCCAAAGAAAAGAAACACCGAAAACGTACAATAGAAAATTACATATCTTAAATCCAGGAAGATACACATCCACATAGCTAGAAGAAAACATTAGGACATTTAGATGAGAACAAGAAATAAAGAAAAAAAGCAAAGGTGAATTGGATTCTACAGGCAGAAGTAGTGAATCAGAAGATATGGTAGTGTTACTGCATAAAGTAATAACATAGTATGTCAAGTACACTCTGTTTCTTTGATTACCTCATCATAGGAAGATTATTACAATGTTTTAAATAATGCTGCACAAACCAGGCAGAACAATATTAGGACTCAAGGTCAAGACTCAGAAATTACAGATAGGTTCTCCTTTTACTCTTTAGATAGCAGTAAATTAGATGAAGTAAGGACGTATATGCTAGAAGACAAACTACAAAACAAAGAAAAAGCAACAACCAAAACAAAAACCCCAACCCAAAAAAGCCCCAAGCAGCAAGCAGCAAAATCCAGATTTTTTAAAAAAGGCAAGAAGAAAAATGCATGAATTTAATTTTGTAAACCTGTATTTTTCTAAAGTACATGTTTTATAATCAGTGCATGAACTGGTGAGATCACTCCATCTTTTCTTCAGAGCTTTAACAAAAGGTACCAAACTAAATCTAATCTTTTTAAGAATATTTGAAAAAGTATACTGATTCAGTACCACATAAAGAATTCTTGCATTATTCAGATCATCTGGGAAGGATTTAAGAAACAAGAAGAAGCACCATGTATTTTTGAAGACTAGAACAAAACTCTGTCACCTTTTTCACAGGCTGAAGGGGCTGGGCACGGACTGAACAGAACAGAGGAACAATTTACTGTAATAACCACCTGGTCTAAGAGCAAGAGTAGCTGGAGGGAAAAGTTGCTGAGTACATAAACAACGAGAAGATGGCTATAAGTATAGTGTGAACATGAGCAGATTGTTGGGGTGTGAGACCCAAGGGCTGGCAGGGAGGCAGGTGGCCCCACTGACTGCTGAAGCTTAGAGTGGTGGACATATTCCTAGGGTAAACGCAGCCCCTGTTTTGTATGCCCATCCTCAGTTTAAACCCAGTACTCTGGAAGTTTCCAGTGTTTGCAGAAGTCATAGCACTAATATATTTTCATTTATATTAAAAACATCCTGTAATTGAGCAGCAGTTTGGATTGCGTGCTTGTCTCTGGACAAGGGGGAATTTCCCCAGAACATTTGGTATCCCAAGCCCCTCACTTCATGCTGCCATTGCTTTCCCTCTGTACCATCAGTCCTCTACATTCAGGTTCTCCTTATGTCTGCTTCTGGTGTTGTTCTCGTTTTCTGGAGATGAGAATTACATCAAAAGCAAGGCAACTTGTCAGTGTTGCATGAAAACACACAAATACCGCACTCTGGATATAAACTTATTAATTTCCTCAAACCTAGTGGAAATAAACTGAAGTTATCCCTTCCCATACTTCTCCACAGAACCACAGAATCATTTAGGCTGAAAAAACCCCTTAAAATCATTGAGTCTAACCATTAACCTAACACTGTCATAACTGACCATTTCGGCTCTTCCTATCAAAAAGTAGCTCATGCTGATGTTTACACATTACTAGTTTACATGTACTAGACTCCTACATATAAAAAGGAAAAAAAGAAAAAGGAAGAAAGATGACTGGTTTTACTGCTTTTCACAGTTCTTCTAAGTGCAAAACTGATATGCTTACAAAAATACGTCTGGCAAAAAAAATTAAACAACACATGAACTATAAATTTTATCAAGAAAATACACTAATAGAAAATTATGAAAACATACTGCTACAGTTTCAAAATAGGGTTCACTTAGGAAGCATTTATCCCAGTGGAGAAAAACCATTATCAGTAGGCTATATCGCAAAATACTTAGGCCACTCAAAAGCCTAACCATACCAGAAAATTATATGAATTACAGAAAAAAGTCCTATTAGTCCATCTTGAAGCACCCAGGTACTACAGCAATACTTTTGGGTGCTTTAGAAAGGAACTAGGAGAAAGAGACATCAACTGTCAAAATAGAATTTTTCCCTGATGTTTCCTACTATAATTTTAAATGTCTTAAAGAATGGAGCTTTTAATTCTTTTTTTACGAAAGCTCTTCCACAATTGTATAGATCTCCATGTCAGGTAGTGTCTTGTTATTGATCTAAACTGTATCTTCACTAAATGATATCCCATTACAACAAGTCACATTCCTTTTGGCACATTTTACATGCAGTAAGTACAGAGACAATCTTATCTTAATAAATGCAAAGCATTTAACCACATTTTTGCTGCCTCCCCGGTACTTACATAATTCCAGTTTCTCTAGGTGCCATTATTCACTATCTAGACAAAGTGTACAGAATCATAGAATCACAGAATCATCAATGTTGGTAAAGACCTTCAAGATCATCAAGTCCAACAGTCTACCCAGCACCACCATAATGACCCCAACCACATCCACCTCAATGCCTCCTGAACACTTCCAGAAATGGTGACTCTACCACCTCCCCGGGGAACTCATTGAGATGTTTAACCACTCTTTCAGTGGATTTTTTTTTTCTAGTATCTAATCTGAACCTGTTATAAACTTAAAACAAAATTCCTCTCATTCTTTCTCTTTGAGACATGGCATAAGAGACAAAGCCCCATCTCACTACAACCTCTTTTCAAGTAGTTGTAGAGACTGATAAGGTCTTCCCTAGGCCTCTTCCAGGCTAAACAACCCCAGTTACCTCAACTACTCCTCATAGGATGTATTTCCTAGACCTTTCACCAGCTTAGTTGCCCTTCTCTGGACATGCTCCAGCCCCTCAAGGCCCTTTTTGAAGCGAGGGGCCCAAAACCAAACCCAGTACTCAAAATGCAGCCTCACCAGTACCAAGTACAAAGGGACAATCACTTTCTTAGTCTTGCTGGCCACACTCTTGTTTATACAAGCCAAGATGCCATTGGCCTTGATGGCCACCTGGACACATAGTGGGCTCATGTTCAGCTGATGCCAACTAACACCCCAAGCCCCCTTCTGCTGAGCAGCTCTCAAGCCTCTCCTCCCCCAGCCTGTAGCAGTGCATGGGGTGGTTGTGATCCAGGGGCAGGACACGGCACTTCATCTCATTGAAGCTCATGCAGTTGTCTTCAGCATATGCAGGTTTTGATTTTCTCTTTCAGTTCCATCTGACCATCCTCTTAATGATACCTGTAGGTGATAAGGAACTGCATATATATATTCCAGCAGTTTTCTCACCAGCATGTTACAGAATATCCCAGCTTTGTGATCTGGTACCTTCTATAAGTGACGGTAACTCTTCTTATGGGGTGAGAACAAACAACTTTTCAGCTGTTGTAGTTGTTGTTTTGCTGATGATATGGAGTAGGTAAATAAATGTAAGTAAATGAGAAAGCAAGTGTGTGTTTGGTGTTCAGGCAAAAAAACCCCTGTATGTATATATAATGACATTCTTCGGCTCCTTCTCTTTGCTCTTATATTAAAAACAGCCTAAGCTCAGGATCCTGACACATTTGCAGGAGTATCTTGACCCCAAAAGTAATTTTGAAGCATACAGCAGAAAAGGCAGGTATGGGTGTTTTAGGGACAGTCACTAAGTTAGGCACCAAATGTGAGAATCACCACCGCAGTGTGCGGCTGCTCAGAAGCATAAACATTATTGAAAGGAGCCACAGCCTCACAGACAGAGCAGCCATTCCTCCCATCCCAAATGACAAACCTCTCCATGGACTACAGGTGGAGCCTGAATAAGAACAGGACCCTAAACAAGGACTAGAAATACCCTCTATGTGACTGACTCTCCCCAAGGATACAAATAAAAAAAACTTAGTCCTTACTCCTCTAATGAAGCAGGTATAACATTCCACTCATATAGAATTCTTTCATCCACTAAAAACTGGATTTTTGCACTTTCTGCCTAGTCAACCAGACAAAAATGAAAAAAAAAAAAAAAAGATTACACTTCAGAAGAACAAGCCCAAAGCAATATTCCAAGTATGAAATGGCAGAAATTCTCTGTACCTTAGAGGAATAAAGTTTTTCTGACAATTGGGAACCAGGGGGCACTACTCCTAAAGTTTGTTTCATTTAACTTGGCCAGCCACTTTGGAATCTTCCTCTAAAATCTCTTCATCACACTCATACTATGTCAGCTGTGGTTCCCCCTCTAAATCAGCCTCTCAAAATGGTCATCAATAGCTAGATTTTTCTTGAGATATAAAGTTTGAAAACTCTTCAGCCACCAACCTAGTGAATAATGTCATATACTGCACATGCTATGTGGCACCTTCTGGGTCTTGAAATTGTTGGGTGCTGTAGCTCCAAGTTCTATGCAAATACATGTAATGAGTTAAAAGAATGGAAAAAACCAGGAAAAAGTTATGACTCCTTTTATGTCAAAACTGAAAAGAACAACAACTGAACAATTTTTATGCAATCATACACTTAAACATCATCTGTAACAAAAAGCATCAGAGAGGGAATTACACTGATGCCAACGCTGGAGTGTAAATACAAACCTCTCTGCATTGTTGCACTGTCTGTCACACCACAAAAAATATTCTGTTTTAAATTTTGTTTTGGTTGATAAAGGAAACAACTGTGGGTTTGTATTGAGTTTAAAAATATTTCATGCAACAATCCCAGTTTTCTATGGGTGTGTTTTTACCAAGATTCTTACATATAAGCCTCTCACTAAACTTAATATGATTTGTATGTTTGGTAAATGCCAAAGGAAAGGTCTTGGCCCTCTGCAATTTACCACACTGAATTATTAGGTGCAGAAGTCACGTTTATTGTTCGTTTGGTTATTGAGTATGGAAGAAATAAAAACAACAATAAATAAAATAAATTATCTAATCAAAATAAAAAAATAAAAAGGTCTATAAAATGGAAAAATATTTATTTAACTTCCAATAATATCTTAATTAACCAGCTGCTACTGCAGTTGCAGTGGCATATGCAGCTTTTCATAAAGCTGATAAAGATGTGGATTTTACATCTTTTTTAACTCTTCAGTTATTTCTCTGGAAAACAACCCATTCCATATAAAGGGTTTCTGAGACTCCTAGCGAAGACCATGACACAAACACGGCATGGGGTTTCAGGAGCATATTGCATTTGCAGAATGAATGAACTTCATAAAAATGCCTCCCTTTCATCTCCTTGTCTTGAAGAACAACTAAAAACATTAATTTCTAAGTTTTACCGAACAGAGATTTTAAAACATTCTTGCACAAATCCCTGCCTTGGAAATAGAACTGGAAAGGTCAAGGTGTGTGGGGGGGAACAAGAATGAGCCCCTGAGTTTCAGGAAGTTAAGAATGGTATTATGAAAAGATGAGGAGGTTGGATTAAAAAAATATAGCAAAAGAATCAGCTTTCTGGCTGCCTAATTTGGTTAGTGTCGCTCTTAATGAGGAGGAATTAGTGGTTTTGTCATTACAACACATATAATGTGTTGTCTACAAAATGTGTTGTCTACAAAAACAAGGCCATGAGAGGACCATGGGAGTCTGAAAAACACTCTCATGAGAATCAGAAGAACCCACTGACTACTCACCATATCAGCAAAGCTGACAACATAAAACTTGTGTTAAAGGGGCTACGGAGGATGCCTCTGATTGAGAATCCTGGGCTATTTTCACTGAAATTCTTGTGATTTTTCTCAAAGGAAGGAAGAAGCACAGCAAAATAATGAAGATCAAGAATTAGTGCTGTGGAAAAATGATAGTAATGGATAGGAGACATTAGAATGAGTACTGATTGAATGTGTATCTGTTCCATGGATGCGAATCCATGGAGAAGGCTGAATCATGATGAAATTTATGATAGCAGGGTTAATGAGATGAGTTTTAAATTAAGGAGTACAGGGGCAAATTATAAAGAGATCTGCCTTATTTGCATTGGTTTTGTTTTGCAGTATGGAGGAAAAAAGGAAAACATGAAGCTCTTAAAGCAGACGAGGGTCTGTGCATGGCTGTAGTTTACAGGAAGAGGAAAATGAGTAAGTAAGAATATGACAGTAGAACGATTACCAGGGAAAATTTGAAAGTACAATAAAAAGAAGGAAACTATTAATGTTGATGAGAACAGTGAATATGCAATCAACATAGATAATGAAAGGAATGAGCTGGCCTAGCCTGCACAGTAGAGAAGAAGGTAGATTTGCTAATTCCTAAAGGAAGTAATTGAACTGCTGAAAAGGAAAAGCAACAACATGGAGGTGTTAAAATTTCTGATACAGACCTCAAGGCAGCTAGTGCAAGCATAATAAAAATATTAGGGCAATCCTGGCAGGAACAAAAAGCACTGTGGAAAGGTATCATTGATGAAAAACATATTTTTCCCACGAAAGAGAGAAATATTACACTGTAAGATAGCATTGTAGTTTATTGACGTAACAGTACAGCAGAAGGCATAACATCCAGTTGGCAGCCAGTCACTAGTGGTGTCTCCTCTGGAATCAGTGTTGGGCTCAGTCCTGTTTAGTATCTTTATTGATGATCTAGATGCGGGGATCGATTTTGCCATTTGCAAATCTGCAGATGACACCAAGTGGAATGGGAGTGTTGATCTTCAGGAGGGAAGGAGGGCTCTGCACAGGAACCTGGACAGGCTGGAAAGATGGGCTGAATCCAACCACATGAGATTCAACAAGAACAAATACTGGGTCGAACGACAACTTCATATTTTTTTAATGTGGAGAAGACGTAAAAAGAGTTAAAAATCTAAGAAGGTGCTATTTCAGCAGCTTTGAAGAGAAAACTACTTTTATGTCTGTGCTGAAATTTGAACTGAAGCACAAATGGCCATGGTGGCTTAATAAAAAGCTAGAAGAGGAAAATCCTTTAGTATTATGCTCCCTCTGTATTTTAAAAACCTTGCATTAATGGAAGTTTTGAAAGCATGATACAGTGCTATCAGCAAGGTAATAAACTACACGTGATGACTCCCTGCTACCTGCTTCTGAGGAATAACAACATATGGCAATTGCAGCTCTATTGACTCAAGTTAGCAAGAGATCAGACTTTATGCTGGTACTTCTTCTAAAAAGAATAGTATCTGCATATCATGAGCTTAGTGGATAAGAGCACATATGAAAAAAAACAAAGAAACAAAATCCAAACACATCAATACCTAATCATTTGAAGGAAAATATTCTGGTAGAGGCTTCTTTCAGCATAAAAAGACAGTATATGATACCTGTCATAAATGACACATATAATGGGGTCACCCTGATCATTTCATTATATGGGAAATTCAGTTCCCCTAGTTTTGGCAAAAACTGTACCACAATTGGTATCATACACACAATATGATCATGTTTCTTGATGCAAGACATTGAAAATGCACCCAGCCAGTACACAGCGTTAGATGTGAAGCTTGAATGTTTATCAGAACTATTAAAATGGCTACACGTATCAAAAATACTTAAGAGATTTGGGGGGCATTTTTGTCATTATTTAGTACTAACTTCCAAACCTGTGAAAGATGCTTTTCTTTCTGTAGGTTTAAAAATGGTAAAAAAAAATGTATTGAAGAAAATGCTGAGCAAGTTAAAGAAATAAATAAATGTTTTAAAACATAAAAAATACATGCATAAAAACATAAAAACAAAACATGCATAAATTTTAAATATAATTCAACATAAGTATGAGTAACAGCATCTGCCATATCCATTGATTCTTAATAAACCAATTCAGCAGAAAGATACTTCACACTAAACAAAACACACTGGATATATCAAATATCATCCCTGAAGTAACCCAGAACCATAATCATTTGAGATTCCACTGAAAGCACTTAATTTTGACAAAATTTTCCTATGCGAAACAGTTTATTTAGAATCTATTTCAGTATTTTAAGATGCTTTTGCCAGCTTCTAATGTACCTTGAACTCACAGGTTTTTTGTTTCACATGAAAGATTTTGGCTAGTAGGATGATTCTGACTCACTACTAAGGATGTAAGATTTTGCATATTTTGGCAACACCAAAAATTAGAGCCCTTGTTATGCAACAAAATACACTAAATAATTCCACATTCGCCAGAAGCTTTTTTTTTTTTAGCTCATTCATTTTAGCCTTTAATATTGGGCCTCTTATATCAATTCTTCCCTTTGTTCTTCTGTAAAAGTATGGCATAAGCTCATGTTGTTAAACCAGGAAAACCACTTAAGTGAACTGATGTTGAATTTACATGATAGCATGGGCAGCCTTGCTGACTGAACTAAGTCAAAAATATAAGTTTCTATTTACTCACATATTACTAGAAAAACTTCTAATTGAAGTACATTTGTGCAAATGGCACAGAAAGGACAAATCACATGCCTCTTAAAGGAAAAAAAATACAGGATGTACCTAAAAATCCATTCATTTATAATTTCCTCAATCTGCCAAGAAATGTATGATATTCTTATCTCTCATCCAACTCCTACTTCCTATAGATACTCTTCCATGAGCATTAGCAATGGAATCAAACGATTGGCTAAATCAGGGAAGTGTCCGTACAATACCCAGTACAGACAGAGCCCATAATGAGGTCATACTGGTACTGCCTCAACAAGCCATGCTACCTACAGAATTGATAACAGGGTCATTGTGCATGCTGCCACACACGTGGAGATGCTGTGGGAGAGCATCTTAGAAGCTACAAATGGAATTAACATGCCTCCAGAGATGTCATGTTCAAAGGGGCAAGAAAGAGTCAAAATGTAAAGGTGGATCTGCCTTGAAGTGTTCTTCAACACAACATATGGAACAACACTGTCCTCAGGGGCACATTCATTTTAGCACTTATTTTGTCACTAAAAGCCACATTGAGAACTACATAGACAGGGCAGGTATTCCTATAGCCAGAAAACATAAAAGCTGTAAATCAAGTTACACTAGTTCCTCTATCACACTACCAGAACTGTCACTCAAACTTCTTGAAATTCATACAGCCTTTGTCATATTTAATACACTGGCAGGATTTAAATAAATAAATGTGTTACATTTATAAACCTAGGCCTTTTTATATAAACAAATTCTTACTGATTATTTTTTGTTTCACTGCTGAATTTTCCTCTTACAACAATTTCATTACATTACGGTGGCATCAGACAAGTAAAATCGTAAACATGACACTTTTCATAGGTTGAGTATTTTGACAAGAAATCGATTTTATGTATGTAACAGACTTCAGGAACTTTTTACATGAACCATAGCTTCCATTGTATTTACATTTATTCATTATTTTTAAAGTGAAGTTTACTCCAATTAATTGAAGTTTCTGTTAAAGATTTACATTTTAAAAGTTTAAAGAGGTCTTCTATTCCTTCTTCCTTCATGCTAAGAAAAAACCCACAACTCTCAGACAGAATACTTAATTCTAAACACTTGAGTTCATTTCCTTTTCAGCCTTAGTGTTCCCGCTAGAAACTGAGTTTCATTACCTTCTATATTAAAGATCCCTATCTAAAGTACCTATGTAATACTTAGAGATCTGTGTGAGAAGTGATGGAAAGCACTGAAGAGCAAACCATCCTCTCTTACTACTCTTAGGCTGTGGTCCTGCCAACCAGAAAGGCAGCAGAGTTGTTAGGAGCTGCTGACGATGTGGATTCCAGCCCATGGCAAGCCCAGTGGGGATGAGGCCCAGCTATGGGTATAAAGACTAAAGAACCAACTTTGCTAGCAATTTAGAAATATTTCTGAGGCTGGACTTCTCATTTTTTTTCTCTCTCTTCCAGAGGGAGGACCACGGAGAAAGTTACAATTTTGAGCTTTCACTGATCCCAAGCTGATCTGATTTAAAACTCTCTGGTTCAAAGACCATTCTGATTCCTTTGGTCAGTGGCTCACTTCTTCAGTGAACTAATGCAAGACATTTATGAGAACTCTCCCTGGCTTTTGAAACCTTGACCACAGGTTTTTCCTCACACATTTTCACATCTCAGCAGGACATAGAGAGTAGCATCATTTCAGTAGCTTTATCTCTGATGAAGTCGAGATGGTAGTTGAGCTGGCCTAACACAACTAGTCCCACAGCCTGCTCTTCTGCTTTAACACGTGTGAGAAGCCTTTCCAAGAGTAAGGCAAGCACAGCTATGCTGTCTTCAGCTGGCACACCTTTCTGACTCTGGCGCCATCCAATACGTGCTGAGGTTGACACAAAAATACAGGACTTGGTTATGAAGGCTGGGGGAAAGGTCAACAGACTAGAGAAAAGGTATAAGTCATACCCTATTTTTAAATAAAAAGATTGTATGTGTTCTCCATAAAATTCAGAATATTTTACCAAAAAAAGAAGAAAGAAAGAAAAAATCAACATAGACACCTATACATCAGCTTGGTCTTGAAAATATAATCTATCATTTATAACATTAAATGGACTATTTTACTTCTGACTATCAAAATAGGGTTGTAACATTTCATCCAATCAGCAAAAAACTCAGAATGGAAGGGGAACTCCTAAAATAAAAAAAAAAAGTGATATCCATTTCATCAGAACACGGTGGGGATCAACAACATGAAGAAACTTTTGAGCATTGCTTTTCAACACCTTCTCAACCCAAACTAAATTTCAGTCTCTGTCATTCAGCAGTTAGTTAAGTTTTGAGACTACTGAAGTATTTTATTTCTAGGCTCTTATGAACCAAACTGCCTGACACATTGTATGGTGCTATTCAACAGAGTACTACAAAACATTAACGCTCATTTTAAGTCGATTCAGCTTCATAGGCTTTGAAATCAATATATAAATAAGTAAAATTATGCCACATGGAGTAATTTGCTAAGTAAGTCTTACAGAGACTTAGTGAAAAGTTCATTAAATCCCTTTTTACTAATCCCTTTTCTAAGGCATTGACAAAACAGTTAATATAGGAAAAAATTTTCAAGAAGTAATTCTGAAAAATTAATATTTGGCATAATCTTACTTTTAATTCTAATGGCAACATGGAAAAACCTATGAACTGGAAAGTAACTTTAAAAAGTGGACAAAAAGTGAACTTAAATGACAAAAACTTTGTTACTAGAAAAAAGTACTTCTTTAATATACTGAGTTAGAGAGCAAGAAAAAGGTTTTCTGGAGACCTTTGTAAATCATATCAAAGAAAGGAGAAAGGATATCCTTGTTTATTTCTCAAGGTATTTCTTAAGGTATTCATGGTCAATACGTTTTGAAATGATCCTGTGCTTGCTCTTTCAGAGATATTTCAGCTTTACAGGTTCGAATTCTAAATTTAAGGCTTTCTTGACCAACAATATAAAGAAGTAGTCAAAATTCATTACAAGGAAAATTATTTTGAAGCCAAAAACAAGGCTTCAGACTTTTTCAAGACCTGAACTGGCTAGTGTTGCCATGCAATTCTTTGCCAGAAAAGAAAGGAATGGAACAAATTATTTTACTGGTGCTGATACTGCTGTATTTTTACCATTTCCTCTTTTCTAATGGTTCAGATCAACCCTAAAGACAAGATGGATTCAGAATAATATTCAGACCTTGGCGATAGCTTCCAGCTTCTGCTGCCAAATAATACCATAAGAAGGAATGAGACACACTCAGAAAAAGATTTTTTGTTTAAATACTTCACAGAGGAGAAAAAATATCCTTTTCTTTTTCTTTAGCATAGGCCCAGAAATGTAGGTGTTAAAAAGCACTCTAAAAGCAGAAGAGGAACAAGCAAGACTAGACTTTTCATGAAGAAAGCCTTTCTTACAAAATACATCTGGAAATGGCCAAGTAGTCAGTTTAAATTTACTGAAAAATTAATGGTTTAACTTCATTCTGTACTTCCAGGGACTGAAAAAGCCTTTGTGTGCAAGTAATTGTTCAAAGTCACGGCTGAATAAGTGTCAGACAAAGAAGCTAGGCTGGAAGGTGCATAAGTTATTAATGACTCTTAAGCAAACTACAAAACTATCAAAAGAGTAGGCTCCTTTTAATTTTTTAAAAAAACACAATACATTGGAAATTTTGTGGCATATTACAAAAAAAATATATATATAAAAAAAGATACTGTATTTTTTCCTGTGTTTTGCCATGTTTGTTTGGGTCTAACAGTAGATTTCAGGATTTCAAGTTCTAAACCAGATTTTGGCCCACATCTTGTAAAAGATCTGCATTCACCTTTCAGAGGACTTTTTTGAGCTATTGATCCTCAAAACCTTATCCATATGAACAGATTAAACTTTCCTTTGCTGCTGCTTTTGCTTTTAACACCAAGCTCAACAAGCTGTTCAAATGAGAAAAAGGTGTACACATGTATATGAGGTGAATGTCTTGACTTCCTACAGCAGCTTTGCATCTTCCAAGATCTCTCTTTTCTTCTTCTACGTTCTTTCTTCTACATTCCTATGTATTCTTAACATGTTTTTTTTTTTTCTGTTTCTTCCTTATGCTTTGACTTTAGGGTTTAATAACTGTTTTCCAGTACTTTGCTTATACTTGAAAACACTTTTTTTTCCCTGTAAATGATCTCTTTTCAACTCAATCTTTTCTGAGAGCACACTAGTTGTAAGAAGTAGATTTTAACCTTCTATAAATCTGCCATAGTTGTTGAAGCTAATTCGTTTGTATTTGATTCCCACAGGTTCCATGAGTCTATTCTCCTGTGTATTTGAAACAGCAATCATTGTGATTGGAAAACTTGGGGCTGAATCAGTCACCTCCAATAAAGAATGAGAGTCACAAGTCTCTAAACTGAGTTAACTCCACACACTGTGACAAATCCACACTGTTAGTCCTTAGGCTGGATTCAGTCAGGCATCTGGAAGACATTCTGCATGGCATGGGTGTCTTGAAGAAGTACTTTTTCAACTCAAATGCAGTGCTTATCATACTCCATAAAGAGTAACAGAAATATGTGTCTACTGCAGAAATGCATGACTGTAGGGTAGGGCATTAGGCTGAGCAAGCAGTAGAACAGTGTTAATTGGAAAAAAGATAATGCTTTCAGAAAGAAGTGTATTTGCAGGCTGGTTGGACATACACAGCACAGCAGTGAGTTAACTCCCAGCTGTCTCTGTTGCTGTGACCCTTTCAATGTGCCAGCATTAGAATAAATATTCAAATTAAATGTATTTTGTATGTTAATACTCTGTTTAGCGCATCAATACATTTCAACAATCAAAGCTTTTTTCTTTAAGTACTTCCTTGACAGCTGCACTGGCTCTAAAGCATTAAGATATTCCCACGCTCTGCCAACATCTTTTTTAACAAAAATCCACCTAAACACCACTATTAAAGAGTGTGAGCTACCATCTTCTGAAAGCAAGAGCTTCCTCACGTTAGAAAACACTTTCACATCAGCTGCATCCTGAACTTTGAGTCATCAAAGTCGGACTAGTTACATTTCACTAGTGCCACATCAGTGAAGACTGACGCAAAGACAGCAGCGAGCACCTCAGATGTATCTGTCTGCTGTCACTAATTTTCCCACCCTTTTGGCAACAAGCCCACATTTTCCTCATTTAGTCCTCATTAGTATGAAGACTAATACAGTGGAAGAAGCTCTGCTTGATACCTTGACAAGCCTCAATCACTGCTGAGTGTTGCTCTTCCTAAAATCCTCCTGCATATCCGGACAATCTTTCTAAATCCCTCTTTTGGATGCTGTCCCTTTTTCCATCTTCCCCATCCTGCCATTTTGTAGAATACATTCCAATTCCATAAACAGAACTTAGGAAAACAAAAATTAAAAAAATCAGAGAATGCTTTTGACCATTTGAGCAGAGGAATATCATTGGTGCATCTATACATAGGCTCAGCTTTATGAGACTGAATTTTTCTGTGCAGCCATTCATCCTGAAGGGATCACATTGTGCACCACCAATAACCATTACGCCTCATGAGACTTGACAGGTGTGTATCTCAATTTTATGTCTCTATTCCCTAAGATAATATTTTTGCCTTAAATGGGGCTCTCCAGTAATACAAGCAATTATAATTTAAAATCATACTTTCAAAAGCTGGGATAAATCTGCATTCTTTTTTCTTTATAATTCAGTGTCACCATAGATAGGCAATCTAAGCAGAGTCCACAATTCATTATTGATAACAGAACACAGTCTGCATCAGGAAAAACAGCTGTATCCACCTTTTTTTAACCTGCCATCTTAGACTTTGCATGAACAAATAAATGTTCGTTTATGTGTATCTAGAGTCATGGAGACTCCTAAAGAACTCAGTGCCATACACATACTCATCTATGTGACCACAGGCCACAAGAAAGGAGCACTTATCATCTTTGGAGAACTAACATAAGAAGTAATTCTCTAGTGAGTTCACCTGATTGACGAGATGATCGATACTTTGGTTTTTCTAGTTGTCTCATCAGCTACTTTATGCCTTAGGTTTGCCGGCAGAAGACATTCCAGACAGATCTCCCCCCCAAGACCCTAGCCAGAGACATTATCTGTTTTTTCCAACATAATATACTGATTAATACTACCAAGTTTCTTTAATTCTCCTAAATTGATGCGAACTTTCATGGTATTTTTGGTAATTTAGACTGAATCCTTTGTCCTTTTTGACAAGAAAAATCATAGTCTGGTATTTACCTTGCCAGAGAAACTCACAAAACATATAAGCTTTCTCCCTCTTTTTCTAACCCTGCTAATTTTGCCCTTGCACAGGCACTGATTTACCAGTGAATAATTCTGTTTTATTCAGTTGCAATACAGTGGCTCCTCACTGTTGGACAGGAGTTGTACCATTGTGCAGTTGGTACAGTTTTTCCTTCACATAACATTTGCATTATATTCATTACACATTCTCCACCACAACCAGAGCATCCCAGCCTCCTATCCTCGGATACATTATGCTCAGTCATATAAACAAGAGCTGCATATTCATCTCCACTTTATTTCTCTAGAGCTCTCCCCTCTCTACCCTTAGCAAATACACAATCTATGTTTATATATATGTGACAATACAGGTATCACATGCAAAAACACATTCATATATTTCTGGACTCAAGCCTGACAATAAGTGTTATTATAAACTGAAGGCTGTAAATCACAAGAGTTTTGTTATGGGCTCAAGCCCACATAACATATAAGGACAGAAATAAACAGAGACACTTAACAAAGTGACTGCTACATTGAAATTATTATTTGTACAGTACCAAACTGTCCCTGATCCCTTGTAGACCACTTAGGTCTAATTCCTTGGATACCCTGAAACTCTGTATAGAAGCAGTATCAGAAGCACTGTCAGCATTTACTGGTGCTCATACCAGCACTGGAAATATTCTCAAAAGGGGCTCTGAACAGGAGCATGCAGAAGAAGAGGAAACTTGGAGAATGAGAAGTGAAAGACTTTCAATAGCAGAAAATGCTCATTTAAAAGAAAGAGAGAGAATGGAAACAACTATTACACCAATCATGTAATGGAGAAAGTTGTTTTCTGGACAACATTCAGCCAACAGCAGGCTGGCTCTAACCTACAAAATACAATATTCCGGGGACCATTCCAGAATAGGGGCATGTTTACATCATGACATTCAAGTTTCTGTACCAAAGGCTTTGACATACTTGGGATGAAAGCCACACTTACAGTAATCATGCCAAAGCCATTATTTCACATACTGTTTCAAGTAAATCTGAGCCACCAGACAGGGGAATGCAAATGCTGCCCTAGAAGAGATTTTCTGTGCAGTGCAGTCACTGTCGAGGCAAGCGTAAGTAAGTACTTGTGAGTAAGTAAATTGATAAACCCTAATCTTTATCAGAAAAAGATATTTTATATGCCTTTTGGGACTTCTGCTACTTTTCGCTTCCTCTTAACAGAAAGCAGAGACGGCTTATATATGTATCACTGCATGGATGGCACTGACTTGAGCAAGATGCAGAAGTCATAACTTCTCATTCTTCTTCAGGGAACCCCAATCTTGGGACAGCAGGAGAGCCTAACACCTCTTGAAGCGTTTTACACTCTCTGAGGAAACACTCTGATCTCCTGAAAAAAACCTGGCCTAGGAAGACTTCACAGGAACAATTATTCATAAAGAATCCCTTTACTGTTTTTTCAAAACAAACAGGCAACATCTAACAACAAAAAAACCTCACTACAGCATTTCAAAAAGATCAAATTATGAGGACTAACAGAAATTGTACTAGTGTAAAATGTTCCACTAATGCCTTGCAAAGATTTATTGAAGGAAGCTTCACTTTCTTGTCCACAGGTGGTGAGAGAGGAAAACATGCATGCCTATCATGAAATGCTGTTTTGCACATCAAGGTGAAAGACAGAACAGTGTTTACCTACGTGCTGTGGTGAATTGACTGTGGCTGGACAGCTGGCGCCCACCAAACCCACTCTAGCACTCCCTCTCATCAACTGGACAGGGGAAAAAAATATAATGAAAGGCTCCTGGGTCAAGATAAGGACAAGGTGAGATCATCACTGATTACTGTCACAGGCAAAACAGACTTGACTTGGGGAAATTAATTCACTTTATTAACAATAAGATCAGAGTAGGGTAATGAGAAATAAAACTAAATCTGAAAAAAAACTTTCCCCACCTCTCCCTTCTTCACAGGCTCAATTTCACTCCTGATATTCTCTACCTCCTCCACCCCAGTAGCACTGAAGGACAGGAAATGGGGATTGCAGTCAGTTTCTTAGCTGCTCTTCTCCTCACGGGGAGGACCCCTCACACTCTTCCCCTCCTCCAGCATGGGGTCCCTCCCATTGGAGGCAGTCGTCCATGAATTTATCTGAGTTCTTCCCACAAACTGCAGTTCTTCATTAACTGCTCCAGCGTGGGTCCCTTCCAAGGGGTGACATGTCCTGCCAGCAAACCTGCTCCAGAGTCAGCTCTTCTCTCCATGTGTCCATCAGGTCCTGCCAGAAGCATGCTCCAGCATGGGCTTCCTCTGGGGTGACAAACTCCTTCGGACTTCCACCTGCTCTGGTGTGGGGTCCACCATGGGCTGCACGTGGATCTCTGCTCCACCATGGACCTCCATGGGCTGTAGGGAACAGCCTGACTCCCCTATGGTCTGCACCACAGACTGCAGGAAAATCCCTGCTCTAGAGCCTGAAGCATATCCTGCCCCTCCTTCTGCACTGACCTTCATGTCTGAAGAGTTGTTTTTTTCTTACATCTTTTCAATCCTCATCTGGCTGCCGTTGCTGTTGCGGAGCAATTTTCCCCCTCCTTCCTACATATGCTATCCCAGAGGCACCTCCACCATCCCTGATGGGCTCAGTCCTGGCCAGCAGTGGGTCTTGTCTGGAGCTGGCTGGCACTGGCTTCGTTGGACATGCTGGAAGCTTCTAGCAGCTTCTCACAGAAGCCAACCCAGTAGCCCCTGGCTACCAAAACCCTGCCTCACAAACCCAACAGACACATTTAACCACACCATGACTTTTCTGTAGCTCAGAGAAATCTAGGCTCGTTTCACATATTTTCTTCTGAAACTTTGGCAGCTCTGCTCGGTTTAGGATTTTATTAAGCTGTAAAGTACTTCCTCTAATCAGAGTGAGGAATACTGTTGACAGTGGACTTAGTTTTATGAGGAAACATTTAAAAAGCCGTCCTGACATTCAAAAGACATAAATGTTAGTACAAATTGAACTGCGGCACTCTGTGCTCCTCATTCATTTTGAGGTACTCTGAGACAATTTGCCTGGGGAAATGAAGCAATAATGTCTGAAGGCTTGATTTTTCAGAGATTTTAAGACATACAGCTCCAGATGTTGTCATAGAAATCTCTAGTACTCACTGATTCTGAAAATTGGGCTGTGGATGTGTAAAACCTTACCTTGTGCTTGTCTGAAAGGTACATAGTAGAGGACAAAAAGTAAATACAGTGCTTTCAAAATAAACCTTGTCTTGCTTCCCCCTTCAAGTGTAAAATTACAACTGAGTGTTACAGCTGAAATGAAAACTTGAAGTAAATTTGTCTAAGCTTTCTTTTCATTTCCATCTGTTCACAGAACATGCCTTCACTTATATTTCAGACATAAGGAAAAAGTCTTCAGTTGGTATAAAATTCTAAACTTTACAAGCAGTTGCCCTGGAAATGTAAGACTTGACTGTGGCCATGCAGTTACTCTAACCTGAGCTATCGAAGCTCCCCAGTCTGGCAGAACCTTGTCTTGCTTTGACATACTGCAGTCTTCTATGTACATTATGTCCTGTATGCACCAAAGAACATTCAAGTATAAACCTTTCATTATAGACAGTGCAAAGAGACACACAGCCAAGGGTATTCTTGCTACTAAAAAGTGTGTCTACACATCTACCTTTGCTTTTGAAATACCATTTGTAGGCAAAACACATTCAATCTACATTTCCATCACAAAAACAAATTTTGCTTCTAAGCACGTGAAAAACTAAGTGATTTGCATTCTACCAATGGATAAGGAGTTTCCTCCAGCTGGAAACGAAAAGTTTTATTCTTTGCATCACTGTGAGTAATAATGCTTTGCACCCTTTATATCTTGGTAGGTCCATTCAAGACTGCTATAGTTAAATCTGTCAGCATTTCCATTTAAGTCTCTCTTTTGAAAAGTCTCAAGTCTGGTGAAAGAGTTCTCATTATTGCTCTCTTTAAAGCAAGTAGAACTTCATAAATCAGACGTCTTGTATCTTTATCTCCTTTTAAGTGTACTTGGCCATTGCAATACTCATTTGAGTACATCTTCATTTTCTGCTCTGCCTCAGTCAACTGTATGGTGTCTCTGTATAGATACCAAAACCAGAGCAGACCAGCCCAATGAGGGGTGCAGTCTGCTGCCTTTTCTGACAGCGGCCTCCAACATAAGCAAAAGAAATACCACAGTGAACAGCTACAGAATGGCAGACTTTAAGTGGCTTTGTGCATGCAGTCATAATTGGCCTGCCTTGTTACCTGGATGATCAAATTCCATTGTAGATTTTTCCTCTTCCAAAGAGTGGCTCCCTTGGCACCTGCTCCTAACAAATGGAAATTCGTACTCCTTTAATCCATATTTGTTTTTTTAACAACATCCCAGTATATGTAAAAATCCAGAAGTCAAAATAAAGACACTCACACCCCTGACTTGGGTTTTTCATCAAACGCTAAACAACCTATTTTTTCAAATACTTTGCAGACAGAGTAGTTCCACTTATAGCTCCACTTACTTCCAAAATCTGCATACTGAACATTAGAATAGAATAGAATAGAATAGAATAGAATAGAATAGAATAGAATAGAATAGAATAGAATAGAATAGAATGTTCTTCAGCTGGAAGGGCCCTGCAACAATCATCGAGTCCTGACCACTTAAGGGCTGACCAAGTTAAAGCATGTTGCTAAGGTCATTGTCCAAATGCCCCTTAAACACTGACAGGCTGAGGGCATCAACCAGCTTTCTAGGAAGACCGGCCCAGTGTTTGACAACCCTCTCAGTAAAGAGATGCTTCCAAATGTCCAGTCAAAATCTCCCCTGGAAGGTTAAAAATCTGGGGGTGGCAAGTCCTTCAAAACTATTACAGCGTGGCATGTCTGAAGAGTGGTCAGGATAGGAAGAGAGTGAATATCTATGAGAGTTTATACAGCTCAAATGCAAACTTCCCTGTAAAATGAGAATTTGTCTGCATACATACTGCATGGCACAGGTAAAAGGCTGCTGAAAATATTAAAAGATAAAACAATATTAAAAAATTGCCATTTAGGATTTCTAAATAGTATTATCTTTTTTTTTTTTTTTAAGTAGCTTTGATTTAAAACCAGAAACAAAGAAACTTGAAGGAGGAAGATTAAAAAAAGGTGTGATGATTTAAGAATCAACAAAAAGAAGAGTCCAGTTACAATACTTTTGTTGGCAGGCAATTACTGTCAGATATCATCAATACTTAGGAGAAAAAAATAATTATGCTTTAAGAGAAAATGTTCCCTGCTTAATTTCCTGCTTTTTGCTTAATGATGAGTCTCCTCTTCCCTTTAGTTTCTTCTAATTACTACATCTGCAGTAGGACACAATAAATTATCATTTTATTTCATTTGCTCTTATGACATTTGAGGTCAAATCCAACAAAACTTCAGGCTCTGTCTTAGAATGAAATTAAAATTTAAATGCTTTGGAAAAACTATGCCTCAAAGGCAGGTCTCTCTTTAGCATTTCTATTGACTGGATTATTTTGTTCTTGAATTAAACTACATGTATCCAAACTGAAATAGCAAAAAAAAAAACCTTTCCTCCTTTTATTCCTCATAAATTAAAAAACCAGAAATAACTCAGATTTTTGTTTGTTGACGTGTTGGAGAAAATCAGAACTAAATTTCATTGAATTAAAAAGCACAAACAAAAAAAAAATTCTAGCTTGAAATGTACCCGTAGCTTTTCTTCTCTATTTAAAGATCATTAAACTAATTTTTATTCCTGTGAAAACTGTTAGAATTTTGTTAAGTATATCTGTTTCCAAGTGTCTAATAATTGTAAGTGTTAAAAGAAAAAATATTAATATAGTTTAATTGCCAACTGAACATACAGAAGCGTTGGTGTATTTTTAAACATTTACAATCTGTGTGCTGCAATATATTTCAGCTCCTGCAAAACTAGCTTTTTGGTTTAATGTGTGCTGCATGAATGTAAAAAGGATGGCATACAGCACTAGGATATCAACTGCCTACTTGGAGAATGATTAATTTAAGATAAATAGATGCCTGGCTTCAGCTACACTGATTATATTTCCTATCCCAAGCTGCAGAATCAGTGTTTCCACTCAGATGTTGTAAAACATATGCAGGAATCATTCTTTTCCACTCACAAACCACAGTGCATCATAGATTTAATCTTGCTCTTCTGCACTCTGTGGCTGAATTTAATTTTACTTCTTCCATCAGACTAATAGACAAAAAATGTTTCCTATTTATTTTAATACATAAACTTTAAACTCATGTTATTCTGATTTCATCCTACTTCAATTTCTTGGTTTGACGGCAAATAACAAAAAGCTTAACTCTGTCTACAAGTGCATAATAGAATCACTTGGAAGAAGTACAAAAAAAAAAAAAAAATCACAACATACCTAACTGGAAAAATATTTGATTTCATAACGATCATGGGATTTACCAGACATGAAAAATACATAATGACACAGAAAAAAGATCTCACTTTGTTTTTCAGTGCTACAAAACAAGACTATTTATTTGTTCCATTGTAAAATGCAGTTTTTAAAGACTCCTAGAAAAATTAATGGCTCAGTCTTACAAGATTGCATATCCTTAAAACCGGTACCCCCTGGGTTTAAAGCAAACAGCATCTCCCACTCCACTCAGTAGTGTCTGCATTTGTATTCCTCTTTCTGTAGGCACTATCCAATCACAATAAACAATTAATTCCCTCAGCAAGCCCGGGTGGAACACAACCTTTCTCAGGCACCATCCATTGCCTGTCTGGAGGAACTGGGTTGGATGGAGTGTAGTGACCTAGAGTGAACATAAAGGAACTGGACACTAGGAAGGGGCAGGTTGGGTGTTTGGCTTAGACTAAACTTGGGGGAGAGGAAGGACAGGTGTTCACTTAAGCATTTGATTGCTAACGACCCTAAGCATGCCTTAGAGTAGGTTCTTCTAAAGCACCGGTTAGTAACCCTGTTCTCAAGTATGTAACTGGAGACAGATTTTGTACCACTAGAGACGAGTCACAGAATTAAAAAAAAATCAGACTGACCTTAAACTGGAGCAGCTTTTCATATCAGTCAATATGCAATAAGTCAGATAAGCATCCCTTGAGTTGGATGAAAAGAAAAAAGGAAAAAAGATCTATGTGCATTTTAGTATTAAATTTCTTTTGTATTAGGCATATGGATTCTTATAACTAACTTCAAAATCTTTATTTCCTCTATGTAAACATTTAAAGCAGATGTAAATTCCTCAAAAGAACAGCCTGGAACTTTGTCTACCCCATCACAGAAAAGATAACAATAAATATGTGAATATTAGGAACCACCTAAGAGATGAGAGATTCTTTTACTCCTCGTTCCCATTTATTTTCTTCCCAACCATATTCCAGTCAGGGGACCAATTAGTGCTGCACAATGATCTAGAGTTCTAAGTATTTTTTCCAGAAGATAGTATTCCAAAAACAAGGCATAGAGAGTACATGACAACACCTGTTACAGAAATACCCTTTTCTGAAGCAGAAAGTCAAACCATGTGGCAGTGGAAGTGGATGGAGCTGTTCCACTGGTGAGCAAAAGTAAGGAAGCAGAAAGATGCAGAGCCCATATGGGACACAAGGTAGTCTTGCTGTTTATTTCTGTATTATGATTTCTGTGCATAATACCTCATTAATTCTTGTACCCTTCCTTCTGCTGCAGGATGCAGCAGGACCCTGTACCTGCCAGTCTGCACAAAGCAAAAAGGCTGTCTCAGAGACACACAGAACCCAAGCCTGCCTATCGCACATTTAACCAGCTCTGCGATTAGTCATTTTCCAGTTTTTCACCATCATGAGCAACACAGAGGTCTCTAGACAGCTCACCTCTCAGGCAAGCCTGAAGCATGTGCCTGCACTGCATTTCAAACTCAGTCTGTTTTTACCCATTACTCTTTCCATGAAAAGCATTCTTGCCATATAAGCTGACTTCAGCAGCCTGCTGCTATTGATAACCTTTAATGTTCAGGACACAAACAAGAAACATTTACTTATAGATCTCCAAAGCTCTAATTAGAGACAGCCTGGGAATGTAACACTTAAAAAATGAGATGTTTCTGGGTATTCACTTTTCATCACAAACTGCTGAGTCACATTTTGCTCTCATTTACAAATTTGCTACATAAATGATTCTTTGAGATTGTCTGCATATAAATAACTATTGAATTTTTGTTTTCAAAACCAAGTTTTCCCCACTCCCCAAATCACATATATCCCAAATACATGATCCTGAGCTGCAACTGGTCTCCTGGATCACAGCAGCCAACAAAATAAATCTGGTTTCAGTTTTTGATAGCAAAAAAACCCCAAACAAACCCTGAAAGCTACTTGCATTGAAAACTATTTATACCTCATTCTGTTTCAAGTAGAAGTTCACTAAGGGATGTCCATAGCAGGGAAAGCTCAGTGCAGTCCCCAGAGGCAAACCATGGGATAAAGCTGTAAGCTGTAGCCCATGATCACACTGCAGCTCTCCTCCTGTGAAGCCTTAGGAAAAGGCTTTTGAAGAGCAGATCACATATCCTGATTCTCTGTTTAAAACAGTCTCTGCACATACCAGAACACCTCAGCACCCTGTATGGTGTGTCAGTATAATCATGCTATATCCACATAAGCTGAACATAGTTTATGTTTGATTATGGTTATATCTGAAGTGCATTAAAATTGCAGCCTTCTGCCTGAGTCCACACCATGCGTTCATGTCATCTCTGCCTATGTGTACAGGAACAGATATATCTCAATTCCAGTAAGTGACATTTAGACACCTGCTGAACATGGGAAGAATGCCTGAGCCTCAAAGCCCACTGCTGCTGTGAATCAAAGACCATTTGCCATCTCAGAAATTAGTTGCTTTTGAAGACAGCATGTCCAGATGCAATGACATCTGTAGCTGTTAAGCCCACACCAAAAGCAGCAAATGGAACCAAGGGCAAGTATTTTTTACTGTGGAATTTGATCCACTTTTCCAAGTTATCACAGATTAAAGAAATGTGTGCATTTAGAAAAAAAAGAAAGACAAATCTAAAATCTCAGATGATTACTAAATGACAGGTTTAGTGAAGTTAAAAACAAAAATCCCAACCCAATCCCTACACAAAAGCATTAAGTATCTAAAACAGAATTTTGTGGATTTTAAGCCTTTCAACCAGAAGACAGTCAAAAATCTCCTGATCAGTCTTAAGCCTGGAGATACCAAAAATGTGTCTGAACTTCAAGATTGTCTAAGAGCATTGCCAAGAGTTCTAAACATGCCCAGTGTTATAAATGGATTTACTTTTGTGGGCCAGTTACATGTTACTGTGTTAAGGGGTTGTTCAAATTCTATTTGGGGCTGAGTTTTGTCACTTGTTAATTGTAAGTTAAGATTAATTAAGGTGCGTGCACCATGTACGGGTGTAATGCCTTTACGTAACCACCAGACGGGGTTGCTACGGGATGAATAGGAAGGGAACTTTCTAGAAGCTCGCGGCCAGTAGGGTGACATCATTCTAGACTCTAATTGGTGGACAAAGGGACCAATGGGATGGACCCTTGAACAAATGATTGGACAGGAACGCTCCGTTGAAACAAGCCAATCAAAGGACCCTAAATGAGCCAATCACAGCAAGAATCAAGAAATGAGCCAATCCTGTTCAAAGACAGCTTATAAGAACTCTTCTGGTGTCTCGCACCAGGTCTTGCTGTGGCACCGCGCCTCACCCAAAGAACGCCCTGCGTCGCACGCACTCTTGCTCTGCTTTGCTGTTGGGGATTTCGGGCTTATCTTGAACTCCTGTTTCCAGTTGTTGTCTTATCAATAAATCAGTTAACCTGCAAAGGTGACTAGACAGTTTCTCACACCTAGGACTCCCTGTTAGTAAGCACTGACTCTTTGGCTGAGCTCCCCATGTTTGCCAAACCAGGGACCATTGCCTGAAAGTGCCTGGAAACACAGGCGTGGTGGGAGCATGATAAACACAGAAACGTAGGCTCATGGAATCAAGCCTGGGTCAGAAGGAACATTAATGTCTCTGCCGTGGACAGGGTCACCTTGCAGTAGACCAGGTTGCTCAGAGTTCCATCCAGCCTGCCCCTGAAACATGGTTACTCTCTGGCATTCAGAAATACCGGAAGAGAAGGAAAGCTTTTATGAACTTAAATGGTTAAAAAACTTGCCAGAAATTGTGAGAAGTGTGGTTTTTTGCTCTTCTAACTGACCAAATCCCAAACCTTATCTACAGCTTCCCACAAGTGCTCTAAGCATCATACTTAGGATTTTTTCGCCTTTTTTTTTTTTTTTTTTTTTCCCCCAAAATCTTAGGAACATTGTGAAAAGGGAGAGCTAGATGATGATGGCTGAATTTCTTCATTTCTAAAAGCACACCGGTATCTACTTCACAGAGGCACTGCAGGAATGCATTAGTTAAAGCATCGTGAACAGGCAAGAGCAGTATAAATGCCAAGTACTGTTACTACTACTAGTAGCAATAATACTACTACTTAACACTGGTATAGTGCCTTCCATCTGAAAATCCCAAAGCACTTCACAAAAATCAATTATAAAGAGTCTGTGAGGTGGGTAAGTATAATCTACCTTTTACAGATGATGAAACACAGGTTCATATCGGTTAATTGAATTGCTAAAGTTATCCAGGAGGCAGGCACAGAACCACAATAGATAGTGCACATAAGACCTCCTTTCTCATCTCTAACTATCAGAAATTCTTCTTTCCAATGTGTCACCTATTTGCTCTCACTTATCATTTTTGTGAGCTGTCTTCAACAAGTAGTTTTCATTACCTTTCCTATCATTATAAATGACAGAATTAAGGATATAACGCTAGAAAATATACCTCTATCCTTTCATTTCTAGGATAGATGTCACATAAGCATTACATGAACAATCCATTTACATGTTGTAATACCCATTAATATTTACTCTCCTCATGTTTTTACTGTTTTGATGAAGAACTAAAGTATACTCTATCACAATAAAAAAATATTTTGGTAGATTTTACAAAACCATTCATTTATTCTCATTCAAACACCGCATAATACAACTACTTTCTCTTCTGCCCACTGATTGAGTAGATTTTTTTTTTTTTAATGGTCAAGAACAATCACATGCCACCCCTCCGTATGATCTCACCCAGCAAGCTGCTCAAAGATACTCCCTGTTAAACGCACCTGCACCAGTGAATCCCACCTGCAACTCCTGACTTCTGAGTTCAAGCACAGCCCGAGGCTGAGGGACCTGCACTGAAAGGCCCCAGCCTGGAACTGAACCTCACCTTGTAAACTCGAAGTAGCTGATTTAAGACTGACTGCTCAGACTTAACTATTTTGAATAATATACAACAGTATCAGTGGCCTGCCATTTTTAGATTATCCTGAGCTTAATACAGGTGACTAACACCTAAGTTCTGCCAGAATTTTCTCCTTCATTAACAAGGTTGATGTATTATTTTTTTTTTTTTTTTTCAAAAGTCAAGTACCAGCTAGATATTTAGTTGCACAGAAAGTTTCACTGACTGGAAAAGGAAGAAATCTCATTAAAATTTTCAGAGCCAAGATGTGTCAAGTGAAGTACAGATATGCAACCACTAGACCCAGGCAAAAATTACTGATACTCTTCTCATAATACTAATGTGATATATTTTTAGTCTTCTTAATATTAACATAAAATGAATGTATAGAAATGTAATATACATCTTTAATTTAAACATTAATTCCCCCACACACATTCCTTTCCTCTCCAGTAACAGTATCACATTTTATCAGGAGAATACTAGATCATATCTTCTCTAGCTTTAGTGAAAATATACTTTTCTCTATTTTTATATCTTGTAAAGGTATCAGCAGTATTTAGATACTGTGGCTCAGAAACTACATCATGTTAAGTGCCTACATGCACATGCACATTAATCTCCCTTGACTTCAGGGGGTGTCCCTTTGCTTTCTGCAAGCAGTTCATAACCAGGAAGCAAACGGCCCCCTCAATTTGCCTGTTACTTCCCTCCAAGATTAATGGAAGGAGTCTCCCAGCTACTGCTGCTGCTGCATCGTGCAGTCCTGTCTGCACAGGTGCTCTTGGAGAAAGGGGACATGGCCATCTTTGCCTCCTCATGCCTTCCTTTCCTGACCTTCTGCTCTTTGCTCTTCTCTGTCCAGTCACTCACTGTGGGTGGACGCTCTGCACTGACCCATCACACAGCAAGCGCTAAGAGCAAAGCACACTGAAGCTTTCCAGGACCAACCAGGGAGACATGGAAACAGGGAAAGAATTCCTTCATACAGCATTCATTGGAACCTTCCTTTTATTCTGACTTGCTTTTTCCATCCTTGATGAATATATTTTTACCATATTAATACATAAATACAGAGGGAAAGGGAGGTGGCCAAACGTCCACAAGATTTTTCATATTGTGTGAAAACACTACATGTCCTACTCCTGTCCTCAGGCTGCAGTAAGGAAAGCTAAAATCAAATTTAGGTTCAAAGCTCTTTCTGCCGTAGAACATTCAGCAACTTTAATTCAAGCTGACTTAGCATAGGACGTGTACATGTGAAAAAGACATTGTTCTCCCTTCATGAGAGAACACAGCAACCCTATTTCAACAATCAGCCAAAAGAAGCTGGCCTAAATTTTGAGCTAAAACTGCCATCATTTTGATCCTTCCTTCGAGAGAATAAAAAGAAAAAAAAAAGGAGTTGCAAGAATCTCTTTATTAAGGATAGAGAGAAATAGTCAGTTATTGGTCACAAAAACTCTCAATAAATTAATTAACCAGCCTCTGCAATGTGTTAAGCTTGTTAAGTTTTCAAAGATGACAAAATATTAGCAAAGGTACAGCAGTCTTTAAAAGCACTATAAGGGATAGTGTTTGGTGTGCTAACTCTTACACACAGCCCTTCACCCCAATCATTTTCCCTACATATTTTTTTTTAATGTATAATGATACCAACTGCCCAAACACACACTCTTTAATAGCCCATCCATCCAGAGTAAGAACTGACATCACTTACAATATCCTGTGTAATCCCAAATTTTTAAATCCAGTACCTTCCCATACCCTCACATTTACATCCATGTAAATGTTTGAAATCAAATATTAAGTTTTATGCATTTCCAGATTTAAAAAGACACAGTCCTGCTGTTGATTCTGAACACTGGATTACAGCTTCTAACCTTTCTGTAGGAGAAATCTAATTATACATCAGATCACATTCAAAACAGAAGCCCCCTTTAGCTTCCTTTAAAGGCATTTCAGCCTTAATATCTCAGCCTGAAAGATCATTTAAAATTAACTCAGCTCTACAGACACTTCTGTTAACCTTGTTTGCTGTTAAGCCAAACCTGATAGAAACTCAGTAATCTCCATTTACCACTTTCTAACACAGATAATATAATGACCCGAAAGTAATCTGACTGAATTTCTGTTTCAGAACATAATTATAGGATTGCAAATGTATTTTTTCTCCATGAAAATAAAAAATGCTGCTACAAATTTTATATTATATTCCTTATGGAGGAACTTGAAGTATTCCTCATTTGCCATAGTTTTTTGTTAATATGCTATGCCTATATTTATTTAATAACATGGGGTTTTATACAACTAGAAAAAGATCAAAAGTTTTATGTGCCAATCATAAACCAAAATAACACCAAGAAATCTTCTCCATTTCAACATATGCAGGATCAAGCCCTGAACTGACATTATCCATCACTCTGAGTATAACACAAGATTAATTTGATGTTTCAAATTTGTGCTTGTGGTCGTATTTACTCTTAAATCCCCCTGGGAGCATAAAACGTTCATAGAATGGTTAAGATGTGCCACTGCATATGGCAGAGTAATTGCATGGGAGCCAGGATTCTCTGTAAACACTTTTTTAAAGAGATTTTGCTGAAAATCCTGAAAGTCAGACTCAGTAAAACTCCTTGAAACAGCTCAGAGAAGCACAGATTCATTCCTGTACTAGTTACGGGATAAATAATGCACCTTTCTGACCTCTCGCTGTGTAAAATGCCAGCCCTCGGTGCAGGGATGAAGCAGCAATCTGCTGCTGCCTTCTTGTCCCCAGCCTGCCATAAGCACTTGGAGCACCTGTGACACTTCGCCAATATTAACAAATGGCTCAGACATAAATTATTGTACCTGCCTGCCTAAAAACCACGCTTCCTAGGGACATACCTTCCATGAAAAGTTGTGGTCCTGCAACTAGAAAAGATATTGTTCATTCCCTCCTTTACTCAAAACCACTCTCAGCACCATACCTGAAGAAGGGAACTCTTCTTTTTTTCCAGAAAAAAGCTGCATTTTCTCAACTTTTAGTTTGTGATAAACACATTCACTATGATAGTTTATAGTTTACACACACTAATAAAAACACTGGAATGAAAGTCATGCAGGGGAGGCAGTTCACCCATCTGCATACTAAAACCAACCCTACTTCCATTACATTGCCTGTAACCCATACATACATACAGAATAAGTACACATAAATTAACTAAAAACCTATGTAATCTGTATCTGTGTTTCAGTTGCTTTGGGGGTGGGATCAAATTGGTGCCAGAAGGCTAAACATCACAGTGAAAGAGCTGAGTTGATTTCCAGCTGCAGTTGTGGACTAAATCATTAACCAGCTACAGGGAGAGCAAAAATATCCTCATTAAAAATTGCCAAAATTCTGCTTTCCAAAGCTTTTACTTCTTTATGTCAATTATTTTAGATCTGCTATCATGTTGCAGACCTTTGGCCATGGATGAATACCTTTTCTCTAGCTTGCTAGCTTTATGAAAACAAAACCAATGGAAATGTTTTCCCATATTTTGCTTCCCTTTTTTTTCCCATCCCTTTCACCTTCCCAAGGCAGTTCTCCACATCATCACCTGGCTGCTGAACCATGATGAACTCCAAGTGTGTCTCTGGCAGGATGAGCAACCCAGCCCTTCACCATTCCATCCTCCTTATTCTCATGCTGGTTTCCTTCTGACCTTTTGGACAGACAGAGAGCACTGCCTAGCAGGTACCACAGTGCACGTATATAACTCTGCTAGCAGACAAACCAAGAGATGGGCCAGCAGAAAGTCATCATATACATCCACCCCAGCTTCAGAAACTGAAGCAGTCTCACAAACCCTCTGGCATACCCACAGATGTCATTTTCCCAGGCTTTATTTCATAGCTGCAATTTTCCAGACTCATCAGATCATCGCTTAGAATCACAATGGAAATATTTACCAAGACAACTAGATCCCTCACTTGCTGAGTGGTGGCATCAATAACATGAAGCAAAAAGACCTCCCAAAGGTGAATCCCTTTTATTCAGCAAAGCACCAAGCTCAAAAGCTTTCGAGAACTCAGTGACCTGCAGTCACACAGATTCCCACAGCATTCCTAGTGTGCACTCACCTGCAGGACCAAAACAGCATAGTGACTCTCTAGTCTTGTGAAGAGATACATCTTACGTGGAAATAAATTCCAGCTCTCCTGTTTTATCAGAGGGCAGGATCCCATTGAAGCCATTAAAGAGCAGGATTCTTCCTCAAGCAGCCTTACAGATAATGACTGTTGGCAAGTTTCTGGTACATATGATGTTAGAGGAAATTAACAGCATCGCAACACTGTAATTAAAGGAAAATAAACAAACAGAAATCCCTTACAGGGCAGCTAAACATACAAATCCAGAAAACCCATCTTATATTGTTAAGAAAGGATAATACTTTAGATTTCAAATGAAACCTGAAAATGACACTTGTCCTTCATAAGAAAGTAATCACTTCACTAAGCCAACAGCTGAGGTTAACTGGTTAACTAGCCTAGTCACTCACTCCCTTATGCACAAAAATTGTAACAGCAGAGAATGGGATATTAGTTTAATATTCATGTATTAAGATAATACTAGATTAGGAATTAATATTAGCTAATATTGAGATATTAAGTCTGATCACTAATTCGCATTTCAAGAATGCACTGCTCTGCATTTGTAATCCAGCAAAAGTTGCAACTGATTTCTGTGGAGCTTCTTCTCTTCTGGAAAGACAGAAAGTGATTTATATGTATCTTTTATTTCAACTAGAAATCTGGATCTTGAAAATGGCCCCAATGTTGCTGTGATGAGCCTCTAAAATATCTAGTATAACACCATCCCACAGTGAATAACTCATAATTGTCCTTCTTAATGAACACCTACGTTCTATGAAGATAAGGAATGTGGAAGCAAGTTCTGAGTCAAACTCTGCCTGTTATCCCAGGGAAGTGTGCAAATCAAAGATGTGCTCATAAAAAGAAAGATTATATTAACTGTTTGAATACATGTGCTATAGCGGCATGATTTGTATTTAACCAGCATTGTTTGTGTTCCAGTAACACAGAAAAGACAGTCACTTTTATAGAGTCCAGCAAAAATATAAAAGGTTTTATGTTTGGAGCACAGTTGCGTTTTCCTTCTAACTGAAATGCTGTGACTGAATCAAAGTGATGCTTCCACCCTGGAGGTCCTAGCAACTAGTACTCACTAACTTCAGCCGGATTACTTACTAACAAATTCTAAATAAAATCTGAGGACCAAATCCTGCTGGAGTAAAACAGCCTTAGAAAATGCAATCCATTTAACAGACTGATTTACACAAGCTAAAATTCTACCCTGAACAGTCACTGTGCACTTCTGCTCCTTGTGAATTTTAAAAATCCTTGAAGAAACTACAGAAAGTACTCCAAGAAGCTCATTATTATTCACCCAAACTCTCTCATCTGCTCTTCATCTTTGAAGTTTGCTGACTGAGTGGTGAGGCTGAACTTTCTCTCATTCAGTCAGCAGATGCCTATCACATTTACTGGGAATCCTCCTGTCAGGAGCATGAGACAGATTTGTAATGGGATTTTTGAGGAAATCCAGTCACTTCATCTGATCCAATCACCAGATTGCTATCAGGAGATCCAGCCACCACCCTTCAATCTTCAGATATCCCAACACCCCAAGATACAGTCCTATTTTCTGCAGAGCTTGATGGAGCTGGAGCCCAGGCTACACTTGTTCTAGTAACTGAACAGAGCCCAGACATAGGCTCAAGCACTAGTGGTGCCATCAGTGCTGTTTTTTTCACAATGCTTCCCAGCACAATTTGACTTATGACACCCACCATTCTCTCAATGCCCAGTTATAGTTTTGGGAACAACAGTGTCTGAGCAGTTTGCCCTGCATGCGGTTTGCAGTTCCATAAAAGGGTAGGATTTCAAAGCCAGTTAAAAAAAGGCTTTTACCTGTCTTGACTGAGCAGCTCATCAATGCTGTTAAACTCTGTTGGAATTGAAACTGCATTGATGATAATGTTTCTGCCCTGTCCTAGTTCCCAAAACCTCTCCAAGAAATGTTTGGGGCAGTGCTACTTTTTCAACACCACAAACATGCTGGAAACAATGCTCACAATTTCATAGTTTAGCTGATTAAGCTCCAATGCCTGGCCCATTCCCTGGTGTTGTTTACTAATACACACACTGCCTTTGAGGATCTGGGCCTCAGTGCTTTCTGTAGCAAACTCATTTACTTTGCAATTAACCTCCCTGTTCACATTTACTATCCCCCTTCCGTTCCTCTCGCCAGTCATGTCTGAAAGCTGAGTCCTCTCCACGCCTGCCAGCTGTAATGCCTACAAGTCTTTGCTCACTGTCCTTCAGAGCAGAGGCAAGGATTCACATTTTTATTGTTTGTTCTCCTCACTGTGAAGAGGATAACTATAATTGCAGTACTAAATCACTGTATTTGAGGGCTCATTCTTAATATGCAGATCTTATCAAAATATGTTACTACCATCAAGTAGAAAACTGTCACCTTTATGTTTCTTCAGATACCACATATCTTTCTTAACTCTGTGAGAGATTTGAACCCTATAATTTATCTTATAGTATGCTATAATCAAAAGCATCAGTCTTTTAAAGGCTGTCTAATGCCTAATGTCTGCAGTCACCATCCTTATTAGCCAGAGGTTAGAAAAGTAAATACGGAAAAGTACCTTAGCAATGATAGAAAGGAACAGTTTCTTTTGTATTGTATAACTTGAGCAGACATGCCTTTTTTTGTCGGAAGACGCTTAGAAGTCTTTAAGTGTTTAAAACACTTCAGCATAAGGTGCTAAAATTACTTAATCAGTTATTACTCTTAAAAGGCCATCAGGAAGCTCATTAGAGTTTCTATAATGGCTCCCAGGCAAGCAGAAGGTCAAGATATGAACTTTACCTGAGCAGACATAGGAAGAAGGGCTGTCAGTGATTCATCACATTCATGGTGATCTCACCTGCTGATTATTTTGCTGTGTTTGGGGGCATGGTTTGGGGTGGCTTGGGGTGTTGCTGAGTTTTGGATTTTTTTTTAATTATTCAAGGTTACTGTATTGCCTTGCACAGTAATAAATCACAGCAGTTAAAATAGTTTTTAAAATTACATATTTCAAGCACTTTTTAAATCATAATTTTGTTCTTCAGATAGTGCTAGTCAGAGCCTCAGGAAAATAATATTACTACAAGACATATTTTGGGAAGCGCTTGGGATAAGGAACTGTATTTCGGTAGAGGGAAAAGGTGTTCAAGGTCCTTATTACTGAAGTTTACAGACAAACTCCAGATTTAAAAAGAAGGGCCTTGGAAACTGTTTTTTCTACTGGAATATTTCTAAGTGTACATATTCAGTAAGCCTCATTTGCTGTAGCTTAAAGAGCAAGTCTTCAAGAATACACATTAGAAACAAAACATTTTTGCTGTAGATTTTAAGCACATTTCTCTGCCTTTGGTTTTCATTGACTGTGTAGTTCCATAAACTTGTTTAAATCCCTTTCAAGGAAAGGATTTTTTTCACTTCTTCCAATTTGTATTTTATAATGATTTTTACTGATGAAAGCTGTCATGTATGCAAATCAACATAAATATTTAAAGGCTGAGTCCACAGCCCACACATATCAAATTCAATCACCTACAACGTCAGTGATTCATAAGGTGAAGAAATAGCAATATAAACAGCATATAGCTGCCAAAAGAAAACAAAACAAAACAAAACAAAACAAAACAAAAAACCCAACATACTTACTTGGTCTAATATCCTTTCCCCATTAGAAGTAATAATGTGGCATATGGATACAGCTCTCTACTTCAAGTCATCATATCTGCTTTATATAATAAAACGCCCAGTGCTGTCAAGACTTTTTTTTTAACTTCACAGAATGAAAATTTGTTCCCCAATAATAAGAAGGCACTCTAACCCCATGCTGCACAGATTTATTAACCTAGCCAAAATGAAAGGCGTATCTTTCTCCACCAAGTGTTATCATTTTCAAATAAGACATGTCCTCTAGGGAATAAATTTGAAGGCCATTTTTTGTTTATTATGCAGGAAGGGTTTACTTTTGAGATAAATAACCACAATATTGGATCTGTATTTTTTTAAGTTTTAACTTATAAAAGACGCTTATTATAATGCTAAGCAACAAAACCAATCTATTGTACAGTATATATGCACAATAAGGATCTCCTGTTGCAGATGGTATACAATACACTGGTTATAAACAGGTCTTCAGCAGAAGATGAACAAAGTATAAAATCAGCAAGTTTACATATTCAGTACTTATTTCAATGTCATTTTTGTTTTATAGAGTATGAATACATCTGCATCAAAGAGCACTGTGATTTTTCCATTATTAGTCATCATAAAAATGTATCACTCACTCCCAGAAAAGAACTTTTTTAAAGTGATGCTTATTTGTGAATAAGCAGTGTCTCCAACATTGTTCCTTATATTGCCTCTTTTCCATATTTAATAGCCAAGGATATAGTTATCATTCAAATGAAAATTGAAATCTTTGGTTGGTACAGTACTACAGTACTGTACTATAGTACTACTACTACTACAGTACTACAGTACCAACCTGATCTTTCTCCATTTGTCTGACTAAACTATTTTTTCATATGGGTTTTACTATCTTCTCTTTAAAGTGAAGTAAGTTAAGTGTATATTGAAACATCAAAGAAGGGAAAAAATGCTAGTGTCTATCCTGTAGATGTATACAACAAAGCAGCCTTGGACTTCTCTACAGGAAGAGTAGTATTACAGCTTTGTAAGGACAGCAGTTAAGCATTTGGACAGCTTGGAGAAGCTGCATATGTATTCAGTGACATTTATGGGATGTGTATTTATTATTTGGTACACACAAACTACTTGCATGCACATCACACTGTGAGCTTGTTTTCTACAGGGACCTACATGACGGTGGTTTTTAGTTTCATTTTCTGAACTAGTCCTCAACAGCTATGTGACAGTTTCTGATCCATGCCCATCAGGCCAGGCAGTCAATCCCTGTGCCAAGGTGACTGCATGCCTCTCAGCTGCTGTTTGACACAGACCTGTGGCCACGGGGGTTGTGGGAATCTGGATATTGTGTTCATACACAGTAATGCCTCCCAGTACAGAGGAGCCATCCGTGCAGCATCTGGAAGTATGCAGTGCCTTTCCCACACTGAGAAATCCTTGCTATCATCCAGTCCATCGACCACTCGCCTTAGCCAGAATTTGGACCACAATATTCACCACACAACCAATGCAAGGATCCTGCAGATTCTTTCTCTGTCAACCTGTAATGTATCACCAGAAGCTTCTTGCAATCAAAGACAAGGGCTCAAGAGCAGGCTCAATACATCAAGATCATAACTCAGTTATTCAGTGTCTAGCAAAGGGTGGCATAAATATACACATTCTGCTTCGTGTTAGATCTCTCAATAAAATCCGTGGTCAGTTTACACACCTCACGAAAGTCACGCTTCAACTGAAGACGTAATGATTAGAACAGAAAAATGAAGTTTAGTTTAGATGAACAATTTGTACTGGTCACTTCTGGAACCCACAAAAGCTAATAAAATTAGAGCTATAAATATCTGAATATGAAAAATTTTCTTTGAAAAAAAATACTCAGAACACCTTAATAACTATAAGAATTTGCATTTCCAGCAGACCCTCTGATCATAGTATTCTTACAGATTTCATTTATGATTTTAACCCCAAAATACAATCTAGCAAATATTTTGCAAAGGGTGTTATTTTAGAGAAGTCTCGTACACGTTCTAATCTAGTGTCACAAGCCTTCCTCACATGTTGCAGTCTAAGCTGGAAATGAGGGCTGCAGATTTACAGCTGATACAACTGAGAATGTTCTCAAAGACACCAAATACAGCTCTCCAGTTCAGTCTGAGCAGAATATTGATAGAATATTTCTTTTGACACAAAAGCACTAAATCTGTTTTAGAATGTGTTCCAGGGAAAACATCAATTGAAAAATTGGTATCAACTAGAGTTGATTAATGTATGAATTGTTTCAGAGCTGCATGCAATCTCCCAGCAATAGTTCTATTTGTTTACTTGAACCAGCTTGCCAATTATCATTATGCATAACTATGAAACTGGGACAAAATTTTGATGATGCTTACATCTTATCTAGTATGCACATAAATTTAGTCTAGTACTTAAAAAAAAAAAAGAAAAAAGAAAAAGCTGTCATTGAAGTGCCTTATGACTGGGTGCAGAACAATACGTTCTGTACAGTGGAGAGTATTTTCACGTATGTGTACCTACCCCATGACGCATCTTGACACTTGTGCACTGCAGTTGATTGTACAAAACAAGCAGTGATATGTGCCCACATAAAATACAGAAATGCAAAACTGAACTCTAAATACTCTAATTTTGCAGTAGCTGCCATGTCACCTATGCCGATTATCAACATAAATCAAATCATTTTAGTACTGTTCATTCAGAGTTTGGAAGGTTCAAAGGCTAAGAGCAGAGCAGGTTGAATCTTNCATCTTGACACTTGTGCACTGCAGTTGATTGTACAAAACAAGCAGTGATATGTGCCCACATAAAATACAGAAATGCAAAACTGAACTCTAGCTGCCATGTCACCTATGCTGATTATCAACATAAATCAAATCATTTTAGTACTGTTCATTCAGAGTTTGGAAGGTTCAAAGGCTAAGAGCAGAGCAGGTTGAATCTTCAAAAAACGGTGCTTACAACTGTGGATGCTAAAAAGTTCTTTTAAAGGATCTTTTTATTGCTATTCAGAAATGTTTACATGCTGCATGCACATATGTTTGCAAAATGGTTTATTCTCAGTGAAGACTGCTTAACTCTTGGGAGGGTCAAACTGGATTTTAATGGTACTGCATGTTATGTTGGGAATTCTGGTTCTTGCAAATGCGTACATGCATCTGTACTTCTCTTTGACATTAACATTGTAATGAATTTAATTTGACCTTTTATGTAAATTATTCCTAATCTGTTATTCTTTCTTTTTATCACTGTAGATGTACAACACTTACATAGTAAGATCCTAACTCTTGAGTTGTAAAAGAGGGTCTACGGCTTCTGCTCTCTTTTGTAACAAATGTGATGCGCTGTTTTTCATGGATAGACACATAAAGCAGTACAACTAAACCTCTCACAGCGTACCACAGCGGCATTTTAAAATAAAAGTATTTCAGCAGGCAGATAAAAACATTTTTAATGTCTTATTTTTTTCCACAGAAAAGTCAACGTTTTCCCCAGGACAAGTGAGTAAAATTGTATTTGCAGGTAATAATTGAGTCTTCTAAAGTTATCAGTTGTGATATAATAACAAGACTTAACAAAGGCTCTTCATGTTAAATGCAAAAAACAGAAACTACAAAGAAAAAAAAACCCAACAAAACAAACAATAACAACAATAACAACAACAACCAAAAAACCCAAACCAACCCCCAAACTAAAAAGCCCCAGGCATTGCAGCCAAAGGCTATACAGTCCACTAGAAAAACCCAAGTAGGGAAAAATGTCTACATTTTAAAGGCCAGCCTTTAAAAGCTTTCTTTTCCTTCTCCATTTAGGTACTTTTTACAGGGAACTACTGCAAAACCTTGGTAGATTCGGATGACGAGATTTTTTTGACCACACAGTTTTCTTTTCAAGGAATTTAATCTCACATGCAAGCATTTGCATAAACGCAGTTACTCAGTTTATTTAGTTGTAAAGTGGTCAAAACAAAACATTCATTTAGGCAGAAGAAGGAACTGGAGCATCCTCCCCAGCAAAGCCAGGCAAGTGCTTACCATGGACAGCACATGTGGGCAAGAGTCCAGAAAACAGGGCTGAAGAGGCAGAGGTACAGCCTTTAATGCTTAGAGCCTCGTTAACAGCTCAAACCACCATCCAAGGGAGCACCTGTTTCATAATCACTAGGTCTCTATATTCGTTTTCAAATCTGTACAAAGCGCGGAATTAAAAGAGAAAAATAAAATAAGAAAACCCACTAAACTGCTATGCTCTGGGTGAGTAAAACGCATATGAACTGAAAGTGAGAATGCAAATGAATGTAACAGCAATAATTCTGGAACTAATGAACAAACAAGCATTGCCACATGCAAAATAACAGAGAAATTGATCTGGGTTTACAAACTCAACTGAGGAACCAATAAAAATATTAGAATGCAGAAAAGGTGCTGTCAGACATAAAGCACCTGTTTAACATTACTGCTAATTGTGGGTGAAGGAAATTGCCCCAGCAGAAATTGGTTGAAGATTATTAAATGTAATTGCAATGCTATATACAAAGTGCTACCCACTTACTGAATTAGAATCAAAATATGTTCAGAAGTGATAAAATCCACAAACCAGGTTTAATACAAGGCGTGAGCAGCAAGGCTACATGTGGCAAAAAGCACATTCCCATTTTCTGAAAGTTCTTTCTGTCTCTCACATGTTGCAGAATTGCACAAAAAGCACCGTAATAGGAAATCAGGAAATAAGGTCACCGTAAGGTTGAGTGTGGGCTGCAGGAATGCTCATATTCTCCAGCACAGTGGAGGCAGGAGGGTTGGTAGGAAACACACTCAGCCCACTCTGAGACACAAAGTGCCAGGAATCAATGAGATCAGAAACAGTTAAGCCAGGAGTGCCTGCCCTTGGTTTGTGTAAGGCAGATTCCTCTGTAAGGCAGCTCCAAGCTTTCAGAAGAGTGCACAGAATCCCCCCGGCAGGCAGCCACTTTTTCTGGAGGCAGCTGCCAGAGACTTTTGGCACAGAAAAGTTAAAGTACCATTTTCCATCTTTCTTACGCTTTTTCCCTTTTTTTCTTTTCACAAAATTTTGTTAGTGTAGTTGGGTCCCCCCCTCCCCTTTCCTTTTGTAAAAGGACTATTATTGGAGTTGCTGGTTTATTACTGGTCCCTTTAGACTGTATTTACTAACTTAAATTTTACTTTCCATGCATTTTCCTTGTAATGCCCCAGCATCCCCTTCCTCTCTGCTTTCAGTGCTGTTGAGAGTGCAGTCACAGTGCTAAAGGATGACTTGCTTATAGGCAGAAACCCACAAGTTATTTGGTCTTCTAGTAATCACCCAGATATATGATGGATCCTCCTTTAACCTTCTGTCACCATAACCATATTTCATATGGTGCACATCCACCAAGTCTTGCCTTTAAATTGCTTTCTGACAACTGTGCTTGGCACGTCTCTCCTCACTGGTGGCAAACACAACACTGTCACTTTGTGGCAGACTTGGTTATGGTAGTGTTTCTAGCATTGATCTCAGGCAGACAGAGACAGCTGCCCATGCCATGGCCCTCCTGTTCTCTGTTTACAGTCATTCAGTCCTCAGGCTCACTTGAGTTTTCAGAGTTTCCAAGTGCCTAGTGTTGTTATCTGCTCCAGAGAGTGCTAAGGTGCTACTCAGTCCTGGTTATATTTGCTTTAGTGCTAAAACAGTTTGCTTATGGCTCAGTATCAACTAAACCATCATTATTTTCAAGTACCTGCAATGTACTTAATTAGAACTATTGGAGCCCCTGGACATGGGGTGAGAGCTGTGCTTTTCTAAAGGTAACTCTGTATAACAGAAAAGAAGCCTTTCCCACCCCCAACAACCCAAAGAACTCAGGCAAGCACCAAGTGCAACGGAGCAGCTGCTTGACAGCTTTATTTGAAAACAGCTTAGAGAAGTACATGAAAAATACTGTATTCAGCTGAAGCTGCAGGGAACAACGGAAGAAAAATAATTAGCCAAGTCAGAAATCGGCTAAGGCATTGGGTCTTCTGAGCCTTCTATTTCCTTCAAAATACAAAGAGATCTTTAAATACTGAGTAGTAAACGAGACTTTGTTTACATCTTATCTTAAAAAGCCACAGGCAGAACAGTGCACCCTAATAACATCCTTGGCTTAGAAATGATTCAGAAGCAAGGGGGCCATCTGCTGAATTCCCAGTACCATTTTCTGCTGTATCCTGGAAGTTTCTTTAAAAGTTTCACAGGCAAGTCCTTTTCAATGTCAGCTTTGCCAGGCTTGTAAAGCGTGGCAGTAAACCTCTGAGCAGGTTGGGCTGCAGGTGAGTATGACAGCATTATGTATCAGGATTATCTATCTTCAAAAAGTAAAACCAGTACACTGATCAATGTAATCTATTTAGGACTCAAAAATCATGTAGACAATATCACCACTCTGAAGGGTAAGTAATATCTCTTATTAGTAGTATCATAATGCATTTCCTTAAATAGCCATTTTCAGAGACAGAAAATTTGCTCATAATATATTCCTGAATATAACTTTTCAGATAAAATATAAAAGCTTAAAGCACAGAAATCAGGTCTCTAAAATAAGTGGCTTCCTTCTTTGGCTTACTGTCCATTATCCTTAGTAATGTTGGCATCATGTTCAAACTCAGCATTTCCTTCCCGATGTAACTCCATCACACTCCATTGATAAAGGATTCACTGGTGACTGCTTCTAGTTCCACACTTTCTGAATTCATTACCACTAACTTCACGATATTCATAGCTAATCCCTTCTCCAATATGTAAAAGTGGGCAAAGGAAAGGTAAAATTTTTAAAGGATTTTATAACATCATGACAAATTCATTACATACCCAAAGTACGTTATCCTTATAGTCCTACATATCTCGTTCTCATTAGAACTGCTACGCTAAAAGTCTCTGCATACCAGGGAGAAGGACCAGAATTGTTTCTGGCACAATAGTAGTGAAGTATGCTAAATAAATACTACACAAAAATCAGACAGAAAAAATTCATAAAACCATGGAATTTGATAAAGATATTTAAAGTATTCACCACTGTTCTCATTTCTTAAAGCATACCCTTAAGTGTACTGTGACATTTCATGGTCTATTAAGAACATTTTAAATACAGACAGGTACATGTTATCCATTAAAGGCTATGCAGACTCATGCATAAGATCACTCACAGTGTACAAATATAAGATTGTATAAGATTGTTTAATGGTACAAATGATAAAATCACATTTTCAAGGCTGCTTCCAATTCAACATTTTAAAAATGACTGCAAGACAACTTGTATCTTTCAAAGTTATAATCACGAGGGATTAAATAAAAGCACAGCACAGGGAATACAAATGCCACTTGCTTATGACTTCCTTCTTAAGTATAAGAAGTGGTCTGAAGTTTAACCCAATAGTTGGAGGGTTTGTTTGCATTGTGTGGGGCATTTTTCATGCTTAAAACAATTTTACTGTCTCAGTCAATACTAAATCTCAATGTGCATGACTCCCACATCCATAATCCACAATGTATCCAGGTGGTGTTGTTTGCTGTTCACTGTTCCCAATTTTATGCACACTGATAAGCAAGAAGGAAATGGCCTGGAAAGTTATAAATTTGTAGGCACATGCAGATTACTCACTATTTTCAGTATTTAATAGCAAACTATTACCCTCTGTGCCAACTAAGCATCCTTTATTTATCTCCTAAAATCTGAACTTCCATATCAAAATATGAAAATAGCATATATATACCAATAGTAAATTCAAAATATCAAACGCATGAAAAAGTTACAGAGCTACAATCACCCAGCATAAACAGTGTCATGCACCTTTACTCCCATGAGCTGTCCAACACACTCTCTCCAAAGGGCTTCGCCTGTGACCTCAAAAGCCTGACTAGCTTCAAAGAGTAGCCACTAAAACGAGGCAAAAGAAAATAAAGAAAAATTTTTAAAAAAAGAAATATATGTACAGAAATAAAAGTTTTCCCTCAAGAATTCAGAATGAAAGCTAAGGATTGCCAAAATTCAGTCCTTTCTGTAGAAATGGTCCCAAAACATATAAAACATACCAGCTCCTGGTAATACAAATTTAGGAAACAAGATGTTCTGTCTCAGTGAAAAGCAATACAAAGTGCCCTTGCTACTTCAAACTCTGGAAAGCTCACGTGAAAGAACATTTCTATATAGTGAAACAGACTTAAGATTAATTTTCAATTTAACAGCTTTTTCCATTTTCCACTAAACCCTAGACGGTTGGCTTAAGACTAAGATGTTTCAATTTAAAAAAAAATCCTTTTAAAAAATACACCTTTAAAGAATAAGGAACATAAATTTTTGTTGGTCTTCTTCTCTGTTACTTACACATAAACAAAAATTACTCCCACCCGGTAGCAGAACTATGTTTAAAATGATGATATGTTAGTGGAGTCAGACAAATTTATTTCATGAAATATTTAGAGGGAGAGGAGTGGTGTGCATACTCACTAGGCGGTTAGAAAGAAAAAGGAAGAAATTGGAAAGTGAAGGATTTGGAACACTATTTGGAGGGTAGTATCTTCCCATGGTTCTGATACTACTTGACTTGAACATCAGTTGCTAAAAGTTCTACTAAAAAAAACCTATTTACAATCAAGCTTGTTTCTATTTTAGATCTTTGAGATCTTTTCCTTTCCACCTAATTTTGGACAGAGATCTCAGTAAATGTTGCCTGAATTTCAAGGGGTTCCACACACGGAAGTGGAAAGGGGATCAGCTCCATGGGTCAAAAAACACAAACACAGCTCAGCCAATGTCTGATCGATGACACCTGCGGTGCAGTTGTGTTATATTGCACACGACAGACACAGCGGTACAAGGCAAGAACCTACAGGTGCTCTATCAGAGTGCTGGTGCACAACACAGAAGGGATTTTGGAAGCGTAGTGAAATATCTGTCACTTTCTGTCATTGAAAGTCAAGAAAGAGAAAGCAGACTTTAGTTTCTGAAAGGTATGTAGGATGTAGGTGTGTTACGGGGCACAGCCTGGCACTGCCGAAGCCGAGGGAGTCCCACCAGTGGGCTCAAGGTGTCCCTGGTACTCGTTCAAGGCCGGCACGGCGGGTGGCAGGTCCGTACCCCTCCGTATGTCAAGCCCTGACACCCGGCACAGTGACAGGTAAAGTTCGGTCGCGCCTACGCAGGCGGTTACGATACCACAGCCACCACGGAGAGGCGGAGGAGAGGCAGCGGGGCATCGCCGCCGCCTGGGCACCTCCGCTCGGCGGCTCCCCCGGCACCCGCTGCCCCCCGCCCGGGCGGAGGCTCGGCGGCGAACCCCCCGCAGCACAGGACTCCCATTCTCCCCTACGAAACGCCTTTAGCGACTCACGGAGACCGTGTATGGTAGCTCGACGGGTCTGCAGTCTCCTCGGGACCGCCCCAGACTTCACGCGTGTTCTACCTAGATGTCGGTCTCGGCAGGTAGTTCACAGCGCGCCGCAGCCAAAATCGCACGTGCGTTTTTTGGCTGACGAAACCATAAGGACGATCGCTTCCCTCCTCCACCGAGTCAAAACCTTGGAGAAGGTACTAAACCGCGACACCTGGAGCCGACACGGCGCCTTCCCCTCTACCAGCCTCCAACTTCTCAGCAAAGCGTCAGAAATTAACCTCTCCCTGGGCACGAGAGCCCGAGACTCGCTCCACGGGTAACCCC